>SJXQ01005895.1:75860-105999 GCA_006408695.1 Aepyceros melampus | reverse complement strand
AGAAGGAATGATGCTAAAGCTGAAACTCCAGTCCTTTGTCCACCTCATTCGAAGAGTTGACTCATTGTAAGACTCTGATCCTAAAAGGGACTGGGGGCAGGAGGAGAAGGGAACGAAGAGAATGAGATGGCTGGATGACATCACTGACTCAATGGAGATGAGTCTGAGTGAACTTAACTTCAGGAGTTAGTGATGGACAGGGAGGCCTGACGAGCTGCGATTCATGGGTTCGCAAAGAGTCAGACATGACTGAGCAACTGAACTGAACTGAACACTGAAGGGAATTTAAAATTCTTTTCATATTTCCAAAATTCTGTTTCATGGACAAAATACCTGAAGTGCAGATAATTGAAAGTAAAATCAAAATCAAAGTGAATTTCCTGAGGTCACACAGATAGTAAGTGGAAGGGCTGAGACTTGAACCCAAGTCTCCCAGCCTGAAACCAAACCCTTTAGGTAACATTATAGCTGCACTTCTGCTGGTAAGGTTGTTCGGAGCAGACTATAGTGATGAATAGGAACCAAGCAAGTCTTTTTGGGGGCAAGTACATTTTTTAAAGGTCCATTTCGCAGAAGAATGGCCATAAATTGCTACTCAGGAGTTATAAAGTTGTATCCATTTCTGCAGGAAAGATACTACACCACCAAATAAAGACTAATTTATGATAGTCCTTGCTCCTTCTGATCTATTAGTTTAATTAAGGAGAATAAGTAGTTATTATTTAGAAAAGTTAATCCAATCTGAAGCTGTGAAAAAGCCAGTCTCATTCTGAGGGGGAAAATATCCATTTACTAGGAGACTAAAGTAGTGGCAATTTCCATTTTTTGGAAATAGACTTTAAAAATCTATGATGGAATAATACTTAACCACATGAAAGTAATGACTGTCCAATCACAAGCAGCTAACAAAGAGAAGCCAGGAACTAGAAAATGATGAGAGGAGAATTATCTAACCCTTTGACTGATTTGCTTGGGATCTCCTTTATTGAACTGAACTACCACTGTGCTCTTTTGACTTTTTTGATATAGGGCTTGCTGACTACATGGTTACTATTGTTGTTTTAGCACAGCAATTTCCCAGGAGACAGGGCTCTACCTGATACCTACTGCCTGATCAGCAACAAAAAGAATGATTCCAAATACAGCATTGTTTTTAAGAGTCTTCTATAATTGAAATGAAGGGAAGGGAAAGCACACAACATTTTTGCTGATGTATTTCATTTCCCCAAAACCAGTGTCTGTAGCTGCTGCTTGCTGGCAATATGTACATGGCAAGGTCATCCCTGGAAACAGAAGTTGTCAACATAGCTCTCTCCTCTAGCTGTCCCTTCATCTTTTGACAATATCTACATATCCACTGTAGACGCCAAAATCATTTCAGACCCACTGATATACTTGGATGATGGGGCATGCCCTATATATATATTTTTATTCTTCCACCAAGTATAGCACACAGCTCAGTAATTAATAAATGCTCAGTTAATATTTACTAAATGAATGCTCTCTTATTTTGTCTTTAAAGTGCTTTGATTAACATTAGTCTACTTGATCTTCAACCTTGAGGTGTGGGATCTATTAATGACAAGTTGCAACTGAAGAAGCTGAGCTTGAAGAGACTGAATTACTTGTCTAAAAAGACATGAAGTAACAATTCACAAAAGAAGCATAACATTATCAACATCTTTGTATAATTTCAATTTCATTATAATAAAAACACACCCAACAGAACACACCATTTTTACTCAACATAGTAGCAAAAAGTAGAAAGAGAGTAAATTATTGATTGTTGACAAAACTGGAACTCATATCCTTTTTGCTTTATTTTGTTATTTTTTTAATGGGAGGAAAGTGTTTTGTAATGTTATATTGGCCCCTGCAGTACAACAACGTGAATCAGCCACAATTACACATATATCCCTTCCCTCTTTAGCTTCCCTCCTTTCCCCACTTCTCACCTCTCTAGGTCATCACAGAGTATCAGGCTGGGCTCCCTGTGTTGTACAGCAACTTCTCACCAGCTATCTATTTTACACAAGATAGTGTATATATGTCAATGATACTTTCTTCATTCATCCCACTCTCTCCTTCAGTCAGAAAAAAAAAAAACAAATATTGTATATTAATGCATGTATATGGAGTCTAGAAAAATGGTATTGAGGAATCATATAATTTTAGTAACAGTATTAATCAATACAGCCATTTTGGAGGCCAATTTTTGATATATAAAAATTCTTGAGAATTTATAAAACTTTTGATCTAGCAATTCTGTTTGAAGACATTTATTTTATTTATTCTTAATATATTAATTTAATTAATTTAATGCTTTTATTTATCTTTGGCTGTGCTGGGTCTTCATTGCTTTGCAAAGGATTTCTCTAGTTGTGGTGAGAGAGGAGCGACATTTTGTCGAGGTGCATGGGCTTCTCATTGCAGTGGCTTTTCTTGCTGTGGAGCAGGGGCTCTAGGTGCCCAGGCTTCAGTAGTTGCAGTAGATAAGCTCTAAAGCACAGGTTCAGTAGTTGTGGCTCATGGGCTTAGTTGTTCCATGGTATGTGGAATCTTCCCAGACCAGGGATCGAACCTGTGTACCCTGAATTGCTAAGGAGATTCTTATCCACTGCACCACCAGAGAAGTCTTAAATGCATTTATTTTAAGAAAATGATTACACAAGAAAGTTATATGGCTGTTCATCAAGGCATTATTTATTACTAAAGAAAATAAAAGTAAACTAGAAATCCACCAATAAAAGACAGCTTAATTGATAAATGTATTGGTTAATGTAAGAATATCCATGTATTAGACTACTATTTAGAAATTAAATTGGAATAGTTTGATAACATTTATTTGGATGGAAGAGGTTCCATGACTTGTTGAGTCAAGAAAGTAGTTTATGAAATTGTTTGCATAGTGTTATTACCTTTAAAAAAAAAGTATGTCTGTGTTCTTGCGGGCATGTTTAGATCCTCATATGCTTCTGTGAATGTGTTCACATATTTGGAAGGATGCATTAACTTTAACAAAAGTCTTTTGGTGTATGAAACATGTTTTTTATTTTCTATGTCTTATGATATTTTGACTTCTTGAAGGTACTTATAGACCTGGGGAGAGATTACCCCTCCCAGAGCTATCTGATTCCTAAAGACAATAAACAATTTAGGAGCACACATCTCATTTGCAAGCCACTATCCCCTTTATCTTATTCTCAGGCACCACGATCCAGGCTGGCAGAGAGATTCTTGGAGCAGGCAGGCCTCTGATACATCCCTGATCACATTGTGACAGTTAGCTATGTTGACAGATGGCCTAGAGGGACCCTGAATAGGCAGCTCAAGCTGAGTTTCTTTTTAGGAGAGCTATCTGACCAGCATTAGCAATACCTTTTTTTTTTTCCTTTAGGACAGATAACTTTGCGTCTGGGTGGGAATGCTTTCTTCGATGAAATACTATTTGTGTTGTAACATGTACCCTTGAAATGGTCTTGGAACAGGATCACATATCATTATCAAGTGTAGAATCAGTTTTGTTGTGACCTTTAAAAATGGCTTGAGATGTCTCACTCTTTCAGTTCTGAGTTTATCAAAGTTTTAGGCCTCAGTAAATTTGTCCTACTGAGGAATCTGCTCAAGGGAAATAAATCAGGGGTTGGTAGAGAGTGTGAGGGTGGTAGAAAGAGGGCGACTAATCCCAGAATAGGTTAAAAAAGCAAAACTCCAAAAGTAGAAATATTAAAAATAGAGAAGCCTCCGGGACCAGATGGTCCGAATTGTGAATAAGCCTGGGGAGAAAATTAAATAAGCCCTCAGGGAAATATTTTGTCATCTTTTGGAAGCCTTGATGGGCACTTAAAACTGCTAAAAATCTCCCTGTGCCCCCTACTCCTATGGAGTGAGAGCTGAAATCTGACCTACTTTCCATGAAACATTTTTGGTTAGAAAGAAAAGAGAGAGAGAGACACACACACACGAAATGATGTGGAGGTAGTGGGGAACACAGATCAAAGTGTTAGATTTACTATCAAGAAATCTGAACAACAGTGCTAACTCTGTTGATAATAAGGTAACATTTATTGAGCGTTAAGGGCACTACATATGTTACCACACCTAATGTTTATGAAGTACAGTTACATGGGGCTACTGTCCTCATCTGACCAATGTAGAAACAATGAAAGAGAGAAACAATTCCTTTTACCCTTCTAGGTTTTGTGCTAGTCTAAGAATTGAACAGTAATCAGGCAGTTCTGCAGGAGAAAAAAATACAAATTTACTTAATGTGGACATGTGTATGCAGGAATCTTCAGAGGGAAAATGAAGAACTGAAAGCCTATATACCTTTTTACATAAAGGATGATAAATTGTGGAGCAGTAGTAAGACAAAGGGATTGGGTTAGGGTCAGTAAATTATGAGAAAAAAACAAGAGAATAAATGAAGAAATTCAATGGAAGAAAAGTTACTTTAGTAGGTTTGATTGTACAGATTCATTCTGGCACTGACTTTTAGTCTCTGATGATAACAATGTCCTTCTCTTCCTTGTACAGGGAGGGTGTCTTTCTCTCAGGGAATTTCATGACCTGCTTTTAGGTAGAAAGGGGTAAGTCAAAGAGCCCTTCTTGAACCTGCTAATTCTGAAGTGCTTCCAGCTGAAAATAATCAGTATGCCAAAGTGGCACATTTTGGGGTGGTATGTTCTGAACCCTTTCAGGGGTTAAGTACCATGCCTGACATTCTGCAGCTATTAAGGAGCAAAGCAAAGACTTCAACTCGGGTCATGTTTTACTCCAAAGGGTATGCTTATAAGCATATGCTGTACTGATGCATCCACCTGGCTCACCTTGGGAAAGTCACTTTCTTTCTCAGCCTCATTTTTCTTTTTTCTTTTTTTTTCACTTTTACATGATCCAGCTAGACTTGTCCTACCTGTTGATAAGTAAGGGCATAATCATTGGTTTAATGTTCATGTCTTTCTCAGATTGTCACAAGGACAGCTGCTTTGTTGGAACTGCCACATTTCTAGCACCAGGCATAGAGTCTGACATATGGTGGATGCCCAGGAAATATTCACTGAATGGGGAGATGAACTGTGCCAGTCTCTTTCACCTGTCAATCCCAAGATCCTACTGCCACAAAATCAGATGAGCCTTTTCATCATTGTCCCTTGCTTACTGAGAACCTTGCTCAGAAGACAAGGACTTACTTGTTTAGTTTCTCTGTGATTTTCCTCTTGGAGAATGAGAGTTGTCTCATTTCTGCAGTGTGTCCCAGACATAGCAACCAACATTGTCATATATTAAAATCTCTTTATGCAGTTCAAGAAGCAATGTCATAGTCAACTATGAGAACTTAACAGAGCACACTTAATAAGTGGTGGAATCAACATTTAAACCTGAAAATCTTCACCACAAGGTATGTTCACAGGTGAAGGGAGTTCCACATGGATTTGTGGTGTGGAGTTTCTCAGCTTTCAGAATGGCCCTGTTCCAGGAGAGGCATGCTCCTCCCACAGCCTGGCCTCTGTGCCTTCTCATGCTCTTCTGATCTTAAAGCCCTTACATGTAGGAAATACAGGGAAAATAAAAATCACACACCAGATGGACTCAGTATAAAAATCAGAATTGTAGAAACCCTCAAACCTCAACTAGAATAGCTAAATTAAAGTGCAGTTTAGATGTGCCTAACCCCATCAGGATAAATTTGGAAGCTGTGAAGATAAGAAGAATTAATGAACTACATGTTTGCAGCAGCGCAGAAGCCAGTCCCTAATGTTAACCAGGAAGGAGATTCATTTTGCCACCACTGTTTCATCCCCATAGATGGAGTTGTGTTTCTTGTAAAATCTAGAAACCTAGAAAAGGCCGTGTACAGAGACCTGTGCTTCTGGCGAAGGTCAGCATCCTCTGGGATAGGTTATCATTTCTTCCCAGAAAAGGTGCTAAACACATGATTTATAATAGTCTCCAGAGTGAAGAGAAAGTGATCTGACAGTTCATGAAGCTGAGGAAAGGGATGAAATGTCTCTGTCTACAATCCAGCTTTGTGTCTTCTTTGGAGGGCTGGAGCATGGCTAAGTGACCTTGCCAATAATGGATTTCCTGTAACTGTATTGTGAAGCTATCACAGTTGATGGCTTCTGTTTTTCATATTGACTGTGAATCAATGTGCCTTGAGATAATAGAAATATTTTCACATTTGCATGTCGTGTGTCCTTAATTTTGTAAGTTTCTGAATAGTAGATCCTGTAACTTTTATATTCTTGTAGTTAGTGCTAATGATTTTCAGAGTCTCTTAGAGTGCTAATATTCTTAGATTCATTTGCTTTAAAATTAAAAATTTTAAAGGGCCATCAGGCTGGCGTGGGAGTAGGGAAAGCTAGGGAAACCATGCTGACTTAGCAGCAAGTCAGGTATATATTGATATAGCAGGATCTCTTTCATTGATTATTAATAATATAGATGAATGATGGGAAATTGATTTTTTACTCTCGAGAGGATTAAAACTTCTCTCTCTCTCTCTCTCTGTCTCCTTTTTTTTTTTTTTTTCTCTCTCTAAAATTTTATGTTGAGCTTGCTATCTAGCAAGTCTCAGGACAGTTTGAAGTAGAATTTTCAGGGACATTTTGTAGAATTTTCTTTGTGAGTTTTTCTTCAGTGTGGAAAGCTCAATTTAGAAACAGCTAATAAAGAAAAGATATTCCTTGTTGACATGTGAATTAAAAGCTCTGTTGTTTAAAAGTTTTTGAGATACAATAAATATTTATAGTCACTTTCTTCATGATTAAAGAAAATATTTCACCAATATCCTATAAAGGAAGGAGATTGCTCATTGAGGTAGGGCAGAGGCTCAAAGAGTTGCAATAAGTGTGGGAGGAAAGCAGACCTCATAATGACAAGAGTCACAAGAATAACATTTATATTGTGTGAATGTCGAATACTTAGATGCCATGCCCTTGGTTTTGGTTTGACCTGTCCCCACTGCTGACAAAAATATAATAAAAGGTGATGTACTGATTCTTCAGACTTCATATTCATGCTGTTTGCCTTTTTTGTCTTTCATTATCTGTCATTTCTAGAATGCTTTACCCACAGCTAACTTGATCCATCTAATAAAAGGATATTTTTATCTGAGAAACTTCATGATTTTTCTTGCTTTTTTAAAAAACTGCCTTGTCTTTTAAAATTTTTATTGAAGTATGGCTATTTACAGCGTTGTGTTTATTTCAGATGTACAGCAAAGTGAGTCAGCTATACATATACATATATCCACTTTTTTTTTTTTAAGGTTCAAACTTAATATATCCGTTCAGTTCAGTTCAGTTCAGANGCATCACTGACTCGATGGATGTGAGTCTGAGTGAACTCTGGGAATTGGTGATGGACGGAGAGGCCTGGCGTGCTGCGATTCATGGGGTCGCAAAGAGTTGGACATGACTGCGTGACTGAACTGAACTGAACTGAAGCAATATAGGGAGACAGTGAACATCAGGGAATCCTGGCATGGGTTCGCAGAGAGTTGGACATGACTTGGTGACTGAACAACAAAGCAATACTGAGTCTTCAATTTGCAGACATGGGATATATGTCCGTTTGTTTCAGTCTTTAATTTTTCTTGACAGTGTTGTATAATATTCAGTGTACAGTTCTGCCCTTATTTTGTTAAATTCATTCTTCAGTTCAGTTCAGTTCAGTCACTCAGTTGTGTCTGACTCTTTGGGACCCCATGGACTGCAGCATGCCAGGACTCTCTGTCCATCACCAACTCCCAGAGCCTACTCAAACTCATGTCCATTGAATCGGTGATGCCATCCAACCATCTCATCCTCTGTTGTCCCCTTCTCCTCCCACCTTCAATCTTTCCCAGCATCAGTGGCTTTTCCTATGAGACACGTCTTCGCATTAGGTGGTCAAAGTATTAAATACTTTAATTTTGATGCTGTTATGAGTGTAATTGTTTTAATTTCATTTCTAGTTGGTTATATACTGATTGTATTTTCATTGCATTATTGCACTGGCTAGATGCTCCGGTGCAGCATGGAATACAAGTGGACATCCATCTTTGGGACCCCATGGACTGCAGCATGCCAGGACTCTCTGTCCATCACCAACTCCCAGAGCCTACTCAAACTCATGTCCATTGAATCGGTGATGCCATCCAACCATCTCATCCTCTGTTGTCCCCTTCTCTCCCACCTTCAATCTTTCCCAGCATCAGTGGCTTTTCCTATGAGACACGTCTTCGCATTAGGTGGTCAAAGTATTAAATACTTTAATTTTGATGCTGTTATGAGTGTAATTGTTTTAATTTCATTTCTAGTTGGTTATATACTGATTGTATTTTCATTGCATTATTGCACTGGCTAGATGCTCCGGTGCAGCATGGAATACAAGTGGACATCCTTGCTTTGTACCCAGTGTTGGGGGGAAAGCAGTGTCTTTTATCTTTAAGCATGATGTTAGTTGTAGATTTTATGTAGCTGTTATCAAATTAAGAAGTTTCTTTCTCTCCCTAGTTTATTGAGAGCTTTCTCATGAATATTTTCTGCATTTTATCAAATGCTTTTTCTTATTATAATCATATCTAAAAATGATTTAACTTCTGGTATATTATAAATATTAATATTTTATCAACAGCTTTTTCTACATCTTTTGAGATTATCCTATTCCCCTTTAATCCAAGAGTCAGAAATATTTTCCAGAAAGGCCTATATAGTAAATATTTTTGGTTTTGTGACCAATATGATCTTTGTTGCAGCTAATCAACTCTGCTGTTGTAGAATGAAAGCAATTATAGACCACATGTAGATGAGTGGACATGATTGTTTTCCAATAAAACTTTATTAACAAAAACAAAAGCCATGCTGGATTTGGTCTATGAGGTGTGGTATGCAGACTTCTGCTTTATTGTGTTACTACTGTATGTATTACATTAGTTGATACTCAGATGTTAAAGTAGCCTGAATTACTGATACCCTTACTTGGTCTTAATGTATAATCTTTTTTTATACATTATTGGATACAATTGCTATTCTTCATTACTTTGCCAACAAAAGTCCCTCTAGTCAAAGCTATGGTTTTTCCAGTAGTCATGTAAGGATGTGAGAGTTGACTATAAAGAAACTGAAGTGAAGTGAAAGTTGCTCACTTGTGTCCGACTCTTTGCAACCCCATGGACCATATAGTCCATGGAATTCTCCAGGCCAGAATATGGAGTGGGTTGCCTTTCCCTTCTCCAGGGGATCTTCCCGACCCAGGGATCGAACCCAGGTCTCCCACATTGCAAGTGGATTCTTTACCAATTGAGCCACCAGGGAAGCCCAAGTGCCAAGAAAGCTGAGTGCCAAAGAATTGATGCTCAGAGGTTAAAGCATCTGCCTGCAATGTGGGAGACCCAGGTTCGATCCCTGGGTCAGGAAGATCCCTTGGAGAAGGAAATGGCAACCCACTCCAGTATTCTTGCCTGGAGAATCCCATGGACGGAGGAATCTGGTAGGCTACAGTCCACAAGTTTGCAAAGAGTCGGACGTGACTGAGCGACTTCACTTCACTTTCACAATTGATGCTTTTAAACTGTGGTGTTGGAGAAGACTCTTGAGAGTCCCTTGGACTGCAAGGAGATGCAACCAGTCCATCCTAAAGGAGATCAGTCCTGGGTGTTCATTGGAAGGACTGATGCTGAGGCAGAAATTCCAATACTTTGAAAAGACCCTGATACTGGGAAAGATTGAAGGCAGGAGAAGGGGATGACAGAAGATGAGATGGTTGGATGGCATCACAGACTTAATGGATATGAGTTTGAGTAAACTCTGGGAGTTGGTGATGGACAGGGAGGCCTACAGTCCATGGGGTTACAAAGAGTCAGACACGACTTAAGAGACTGAATTGAACTGAACTGAACTAGGAATTTTAGCATTTATATTCATAATGTATTGGTTCATAATTTTCTTCTGATAATTTTGAAGTTTTGGTATCTGGGTAAATGAGCTGGAAAGTGTTCCATTCACTTCTAGTTTTGAAAGAGTTGTGTTGGATTGGTATTATCATTTCCTTAAGTGTTGATAGAATTCATCAGTGAAGCCATTTGGGCCTGGATTTTTTCTTTGTAGGAAGATAGTTTAGTAACCCAATTAAATAATTTAATGTCTTTTCTTGACTTAGGTCTTTTCAGATTTTATATTTTTTCTTGAGTCAATTTGATAATTTCTCTCTGTGAATTTGTCCATTTCAGCTGGTTGTCAAATCATTGACATAATATTTCTTTATATAATATTTTAAATTTCTGTAGGGTTCAGGATGTTTCTTTTTTCATTCCTATTTTTGATAACCTGTATATCTTTCCTCTTTTTGATTGGTCATTGTACTAAAATTCTATCAATTCCAGAGATCTTTTTGGAGAACTAACCATCTGTTTCACTAATTTTTCTCCATTATTTTGCTGAGTTTTTTTTTTTTCCTTTTAGTTTCTGCTATATTCTCTATTACTTCACTCAACTTACTTTGTGTTTGATTTGCTTTCATTTTTCTAATTTCTTAAGGTGAAAGCTTAGCTAATTGATTTTTTTAGGTTGTTGATTTAAAATCTTATTTCCTTTTTAATAGAAGCATTTAAAGCTATAAGTTTCCCTCTATGCACTGCTCTACCTGCTTTCCAGTTAAAGATATTTTCTAATATGATTTCTTCTTTTCCCTATGATTGATTTAGAATCATAATGTTTAATTTCCAAATATATGGAGATGTTCCAGATTTCCTTCTGCTATTTATTTCTAATTGATTCTACTGTGGTCAAAGAACATTCTTTATATGGTTTCAATCCTTAAATTATGATTTCAATCTTTATATTGTGACTTGTTCTATCACCTTGCATGTGATCTATTATATAGAATGTTTCATGTGTGCTTGAGAAGAATGTATATTCTACTGTTGTTAAGTGGAGCATTCTAGCTGTTTAATAGTATTCATATATTCTATATGCTTTCTGGTTTGCTTCTTGTCATACCTATAAGTATTATCAATTATTGAGAGAGAAATACTGAAAATATTCAACTTCAGTTACTGAATGGTCTTTTTCTCCTTTAATTTTGTCAAATTTTGCTTCACATATTTTGGGGCTCTCTTGTTAGTTTCCAGTAAATTTGTAATTGTATCTTTTTGATGAATTGACACTTTTGTGATTATGAAATGTCCCTCTCTGTCTCTAGTGATATTTTTGGAATTAAAATTCATTTTAGTATAAACTCTCCAGCTTTCTGTTGCTTAGTATACCTTTTCCCATCGTATTACATTTGATGTATTTTAAGCCAAGTGTTTCTCCTTTAAGCAGAATATGCTTTTTAATCCCATCTCTTTGTTCTGCCTATTAATAAGAGTTTTCAGTCCAGGACAATTTAATGTAATTATTGATATTCTTAGAGTTGTGTTTGTCATTTTGGAATTTGTTTTTTATGTGCTTTTGTTATTTGGCTTCTCCTATACTACTTTTCTTTCATTATACAAATAATTTTTAGTTTACCATTTTAACAACTCTGAGGTTTAGTGTGTTTCTATAAGAGTATATATGTGCGTACACACATGCATGCTCTTTGGATTACAGTATTCACCTTTAACCTATCACAGTCTTCTACAGTCTTCCTATATTGACCTAATTCTGATAAAAATATCACATTTCACTAGTAGAGCTCCATCTCCTCCTTTCTTTATGATATTACTACTATATATATATTAAGGCTATATATGTTATAAATTAAGTGATAGAGTAATATATTTATTGCCTTAAGTTTGTATTTTTCAAAGAAAATAAGACAAAAATTGTGTAGTATTTTATATTTACCCACACATTTACTATTTACCATGTTGTTCTTTCCTTCCTATAGGTACAAGTTATTCTCAAGCATCCCTTCTTGAGTATTTTTTGGAAGAGAGACCTGCTTACAAATTCTTCTTTCATTTTTGTTTATCTGCAAATATATTTCACCTTTATCTTTGAAGGCTAGTTTAATTGGATGTAGAACTCATGGCTGACTTTTCTTTTTTCTTTCATCAGGTTGAGTATGTCATTCCACTACACTTTTGTTTCTGAGAAGTCAGCCAGTAATTAAACTTTTGTTTTCTCTTTACATAATGAGTCATCTTACTTTTGTAGCTGTCACAGTTTTCCCTTTGTTTTAGGATTTCAGGGCATCAGAGGGCAGACACACTGAAACCATACTCAGAAAACTAGTCAATCTAATCACACTAGGACCACACCCTTGTCTAACTCAATGAAACCAAGCCATGCTGCGGGGCAACCCAAGACAGGTGGGTCATGGTGGAGAGATCTGACAGAACGTGGTCCACTGGAGAAGGGAATGGCAAGCCACTTCATTATTCTTGCCTTGAGAACCCCATGAACAGTATGAAAAGGCAAAATGATAGGATACCAGAAGAGGAACTCCCCAGGTCATTAGGTGCCCAATGTGCTACTGGAGATCAGTGGAGAAATAACTCCAGAAATAATGAAGGGATGGAGCCAAGCCAAAAACAATACCCAGTTATGGATGTGACTGGTGATAGAAGCAAGATCCGATGCTGTAAAGAGCAGTATTGCATAGGAACCTGGAATGTCAGGTCCATGAATCAAGGCAAATTGGAAGTGGTCAAACAAGAGATGGCAAAGGTGAACGTCGACATTCTAGGAATCAGCGAACTAAAATGGACTGGAATGGGTGAATTTAACTGATATGACTGTTATATCTACTACTGTGGGGAGGAATCCCTCGGAAGAAATGGAGTAGCCATCATGGTCAACAAAAGAGTCCAAAATGCAGTACTTGAATGCACTCTCAAAAATGACAGAATGATCTCTGTTTATCTCCAAGGCAAACTGTTCAATATCACAGTTATCTAAGTCTATGCCCCAACCAGTAACACTGAAGAAACTGAAGTTGAACAGTTCTATGAAGACATACAAGATCTTTTAGAACTAACACCCCAAAAAGATGTCCTTTTCATTATAGGGGACTGGAATGCAAAAGTAGGAAGTCAAGAAACAGCTGGAGTAACAGGCAAATTTGGCCTTGGAATGCAGAATGAAGCCGGGCAAAGACTAATACAGTTTTGCCAAGAAAATGCACTGGTCATAGCAAACACACTCTTCCAACTACACAAGAGAAGACTCTACACATGGACATCACCAGATGGTCAACACCGAAATCAGATTGATTATTTTCTTTGCAGCCAGAGATGGAGAAGCTCTATACAGTCAACAAAAACAAGACCAGGAGATGACTGTGGCTCAGATCATGAACTCCTTATTGCCAAATTCAGACTTAAATTGAAGAAAGTGGGCAACACCACTAGACCATTCAGGTATGACCTAAATCAAATCCCTTATGATTATACAGTGGAAGTGAGAAATAGATTTAAGGGTCTAGATCTGATAGATAGAGTGCCTGATGAACTATGGAATGAGGTTCGTGACATTGTACAGGAGACAGGGATCAAGACCATCCCCATGGCAAAGAAATGCAAAAAAGCAAAATGGCTGTCTGGGGAGGCCTTACAAATAGCTATGAAAAGAAGAGAAGTGAAAAGCAAAGGAGAAAAGGAAAGATATAAGCATCTGAATGCAGAGTTCCAAAGAATAGCAAGAAGAGATAAGAAAGCCTTCTTCAGTGATCAATGCAAAGAAATAGAGGAAAAGAACAGAAAGGGAAAGACTAGAGATCTCTTCAAGAAAATTGGAGATACCAAGGGAACATTTCATGCAAAGATGGGCTCGATAAAGGACAGAAATGGTCTGGACCTAACAGAAGCAGAAGATATTAAGAAGTGGCAAGAATACACGGAAGAACTGTACAAAACAGATCTTCATGACCCAGATAATCATGATGATGTGTTGACTAATCTAGAGCCAGACATCTTGGAATCTGAAGTCAAGTGGGCCTTAGAAAGCACCACTACGAACAAAGCTAGTGGAGGTGATGGAATTCCAGTTGAGCTGTTTCAAATCCTGAAAGATGATGCTGTGAAAGTGCTGCACTCAATATGCCAGCAAATTTGGAAAACTCAGCAGTGGCCACAGGACTAGAAAAGGTCAGTTTTCATTTCAATTCCAAAGAAAGGCAATGCCAAAGAACTTAATGTATAGCACAGGGAATTCACTCAATACTCTGTAATGGTCTGTATGGGAAAAGAGTTTTTTTTTAAAAAATAAGTGGATATATGTATATGTATAATTTATGTTCCTACCATCACTGTAGAAGTGTTTCCTTTCTCCACACTCTCTGCAGCATTTATTCTTGTAGATTTCTTTTGCTAATGGCCATTCTGACCAGTATGAGGTGATACTTCATTGTAATTTGATTTGTATTTCTTTATTAATTAGAGATAAGCATTTTCTGTGTGCTTGTTGGCCATATGTAGGTCTTCTTTGGAGAAATGTCTATTTAGATCTGCCCAGGTTTTTTTTGTTTGTTTGTTTTTGTCTGTCTGACTCCAAAGCTTATGTTTTTACTTTGTTTTACTTTACATTACTGTATTGGTTTTGCCATACATTGACATGAATCCATCTCAGGTGTACATGAGTTCCCAATTCTGAACCCCCCCACCTCCCACCCCATATCAACTTGATTGGGTTATTTGTTTTTTGATATTGAACTGCAGGAGCTGTTTGTATATTTTGGAGATTAATCCTGTGACATTTGCCTTGTTTGCAAATATTTTCTCCTATTCTGAGGGTGATCTTTTTGTTTCATTTTTGATTTCTTTTGGTGTGCAAAAGCTTCCAAGTTTAATTAGCTCCCATTTGTTTATTTTAATTTTTATTTTCTTTACACTAGGAGGTGGATCAAGAAAGATCTTACTGTGATTTACATCAAAGAGTGTTCTATGTTTTTTCTCTGAGAGTTTTATAGTGTCCAAATTTACATTTAGGTCCTTAACCCATTTTAATTTTATTTTGTATATAGAGTTAGGGAGTATTCTAATTTAATTCATTTACATGTAGCTGTCTAGTTTTCTCAGCACCACTTATTGAAGAGACTGTCTTTTCTCAATCATATTATATTGCCTCTTTGTCATAGATTAAGGTGCCCATAGATCCTTGGGTTTATCTCTTGGCTTTCTATTTTGTTCCTTTGATCTATATTTCTGTTTTAGTGCCAGTACCATACTGCCTCAATGACTGTAGCTTTGTAGTGTAAGCAGAAGTCAAGAAAGATGATTCTTCCTGCTCCATTTTTCTTTCTCATGATTACTTTGGCTCTCTGAGATCTTTTGTACTTCCATTCTATTTGTAAAACTTTCTGTTCTAATTCTATGAAAAATGCCATTGGAAATTTTATAGGGACTACACTGAATCATTAGATTGCTTTGGGTAGTATAGTTATTTTCACAATACTGAGTCTTCCAATCCAGGGGCATGGTATATCTCTCCATCTTGTTTGATTTCTTTCATCAGTATTTTATAGTTTTCTGAATACAGGTCTTTTGTCTCCTTAAGTTAAGTCGCTCAGTCCTGTCTGACTCTTTGCGACCCCATAGACTGTAGCCCACCAGTCTCCTCCACCCATGGGATTCTCCAGGCAAGAATACTGGAGTGGGCTGCCATTTCCTTCTCCAGGGGATCTTCCTGACCCAGGGATTGAACCCAGGCCTCCTGTATTAGAGGCAGATGCTTTAACCTCTGAGCCACCAGGGTTAGATAGGTTTATTCTTAAGTATTTCATTCTTTTTGATGCAATGGTAAATGGGATACTTCTCTTAATTTCTGTTTCTGATCTTCTATTGTTAATAAATAGGACTGCAAGGGATTTCTGTGTCTTAATTTTGTATCCTGCAACTTTACCAAATTCCTTGATTAATTCTAGTAGTTTTCTGGTTGAATTTTTAGGGTTTTCTAGGAACAATATCATGTCATCTGCAAACAGTGACAGTTTTATTTCTTCCTTTACAATCTGAATTCCTTTTATTTCTTTTTCTCCTGTTAAGGCCTTGGCTAGGACTTCCAAACTATGTTGAATAATAGTGGCAAGAGTGGACATCCTTGTCTTGTTCCTGATCTAAAAGGAAATGCTTTCAGATTTTCACCAATATGTTTGTGTGGGTTTGTTGTATATGCTGAGATAGATTCCCTCTTTGCCCAGTTTTTCAAGCGTTTTTATCATAAATATTTGTTGAATTTTGTCAAAAGCCTTTTCTGCATCTATTGTGATGATTGTATAATTTTTATTTTTCAATTTGTGTTGGTATCACTTTGATTGATTTTTGTGTAGTGAAGAATCTTTGCATTCCTTGGATAAATCCCACTTGATCATGGTGTTTAATCCTCATAATATGTTGTTGGATTCTGTTTACTAGTAGTTTGATGAGAATTCTTACATCTATGTTTATCAGTAATATAGGCCTGTAATTTTCATTTTCTTTCTTTCTGTGTGTGTGTGTGTGTGTGTGTGTGTGTGTAGTATCTTTTTCTGGTTTTGGTATTCAGGTGATGGTGAGCATAGGAGTATTCCTTTCCCTGTAGTTTTTTTGAAGGAGTTTCAGAAAGGTTGGTGTTAATCCTTTTATAAATGTTTGATAGAGTTCACCTGTGAAGCCATCTGGTCCTGGACTTTTGTTTTTGGAGGATTTTTAATCACAGTTTCAATTTCAGTTCTGGTGGTTGTTCACTTCACATTTTCTATTTCTTCCTGGTTCAATCTTAGAAGGCTGTATCTTTCTAAGAATTTTTCCAATTGACATAGGACAAACAGCAATTTCTCTCATGCCTGAAACTGGTAAAATGCACATTCTCATCTTTGAATGTAGGCAACTTGAAGGTTCATATGTAGGAGAATTGCTGTGATGTTATAAGCTCCTCTCTTCTAACTACTTTTACTGCATCCCATCGATTTTAGGTCCTTGTCATATTTTTCTAGGTATATTTTTTAAAATTTTCTCTTTGATTTCTTCAGGGATCCACTGGTTATTTAGCAGCATATTGTTTAGCCTGCATGTGTTTGTGTTTTTTAGTTTCTGTTCTTTAACTGATTTCTAATTGCAAAGCACTGTGGTTGGGAAAGGTGATTTCAGTTAATTTTCTGAAATTTATCAAGGTTTGTTTTGTGACCCAAGAGTGATCTATCCTGGAGAATGTTCCATGTGGACTTGAGAAGAATGTGTATTCTGCTGCATTTGGATGGAATGTGCTATAAATGTCAGTTAATTATATCTGGTCTAATGTGTCATTTAAAACTTGTGATTCCTTGCTAAATTTCTGTCTGGATGTTCTGTTCATTGGTGTAAGAGGGGTATTATATTCCCTCACTATTTTTGTGTTACTCTTGATTTCCCCTTTTATGGCTCTTAGCATTTGTCTTATATACCAAGGTGCTCCTATGTTGGGAGCATCAGTTCAGTTCAGTTCAGTTCAGTCGCCCAGTCGTGTCTGACTCTGCAACCCCATGAATGCCAGCATGCCAGGCCTCCCTGTCCATCACCAACTCCCGGAGTTCACTCAGACTCATGCCCATTGAGTCAGTGATGCCATCCAGCCATCTCATCCTCGGTCGTCGCCTTCTCCTCCTGCCCCCAATCCCTCCCAGCATCAGAGTCTTCTCCAATGAATCAACTCTTCGCATGAGGTGGCCAAAGTACTGGAGCTTCAGCTTTAGCATCATTCCCTCCAAAGAAATCCCAGGGCTGATCTCCTTCAGAATCAACTGGTTCAACCTCCTTGCAGTCCAAGGGACTCTCAAGAGTCTTTTCCAACACCACAGTTCAAAAGCATCAATTCCTCAGCGCCCAGCCTTCTTCACAGTCCAACCCTCACATCCATACATGACCACAGGAAAAGCCATAGCCTTGACTAGATGGACCTTAGCCAGCAAAGTAATGTCTCTGCTATTGAATATGCTATCTAGGTTGGTCAAAACTTTTCTTCCAAGGAGTAAGCGTCTTTTAATTTCATGGCTGCAGTCACTATCTGCAGTGATTTTGGGGCCCAGAAAAATAAAGTCTGACACTGTTTCCACTCTTTCCCCATCTATTTCCCATGAAGTGATGGGACCAGATGCCATGAACTTCGTTTTCTGAATGTTGAGCTTTAAGCCAACTTTTTCACTCTCCTCTTTCACTTTCAACAAGATGCTTTTTAGCCGTCTTCACTTTCTGCCATAAGGGTGGTGTTATCTGCATATCTGAGACTATTGATATTTCTGCCAGCAATCTTGATTCCAGCTTGTCACAAATATTATATTTTATTTTTGGATTGATCTCTTGATCATTATGTAATTGTAATGTCCTTCCTCGTCTCTGGTAGCAGACTTTATTTTTTTTTAATATAAATTTATTTATTTTAATTGGAGGCTAATTACTTTACAATATTGTATTGGTTTTGCCATACATCAACATGAATCCACCACAGGTATACACGTGTTCCCTATCCTGACCCCCTTCCCTCCTCCCTCCCTGTACCATCCACCTGGGTTGTCCCAGTGCACCAGCCCCAAGCATCCAGTATCATGCATCGAACCTGGACTGGCGATTCATATCATGTATGATATTATAAATGTTTCAACTCATTCTCCCAAATCATCCCACCCTCACCCTCTCCCAAAGAGTCCAAAAGATTGTTCTATACATCTGTCTCTTTTGTTGTCTTGCATACAGGGTTACCATTACCATCTTTCTAAATTTCATATATATATGTGTTAGTATACTGTATTGGTGTTTTTCTTTCTGGCTTACCTCACTTTGTATAAGAGGCTCCAGTTTCATCCACCTCATTAGAACTGATTCAAATATATTCTTTTTAGTGGCTGAGTAATACTCCATTGTGTGTATGTACCACAGCTTTCTTATCCATTCATCTGCTGATGAATATCTAGGTTGCTTCCATGTCCTGGCTATTATAAACAGTGCTGCAATGAACATTGAGGTACACGTGTCTCTTTCATTTCTGGTTTCCTCTGTGTGTATGCCCAGCAGTGGGATTGCTGGGTCATAAGGCAGTTCTATTTCCAGTTTTTTAAGGAATCTCCACACTGTTCTCCATAGTGGCTGTACTAGTTTGCATTCCCACCAACAGTGTAAGAGAGTTCCCTTTTCTCCACACCCTCTCCAGCATTTATTGCTTGTGGACTTTTGGATCGCAGCTATTCTGACTGGTGTGAAATGGTTAGTGTATTTTGTCTGATATGAGTATTGCTATTGCAGTGTTGTTTTGATTTTCGTTTACATGGAAAATATTTTTCCATTCCCTAATTTTCCATCTGTATGCGTCCCTAGGTCTAAACTGGATCTCTTGATACAGGCTTTGGGCTTGTATCCATTCAGGCAGTCTGTGTCTTTTGGTTGGAACATTTAATCAATTTATATTCAAAGTAATCATCAATATATCCAGTGCCTCATATTGTAAAGGATCTGACTGCAATATGGGAGAGCTGGGTTAGGTATCTGAGTCAGGAAGATCCACCAGAAAAAGGAATGACTACCCACTCACGATTTCTTTTCTGGAGAATTTGTGGACAGAGGAGCCTGATGAGCTACACAGTTCATGGAGTGACAAAGAGTCAGCCACAACTGTGTGACTTAAGGGAACAGTTGCTGGGTTTTATGGTAATTACATGTTTAGTGTTACAACAGATTTCCAAGCTGTTTTCCAAAGTGGCTGTACTATTCTACATTTCAAGCAACAATGTATGAGTTTCTAAACATGCTTGCCATCATTTGGTGTTATTATTTTTTAAATTTTGCCATTTTGTTGGTGTGTAGTAGTGATATCTTATTTTAGCTTTAACTCGCATTTCCTAAATGGCTAATGATGTTGAATATCTTTTCATATACTTACTTGCCACCTATATATGTATTTTATTAGATTAATTGTTATTTATTTTTTCTTTTTATTTTATATTGGAGTATAGGTTGATTAATAATGTTCTGTTAGTTTCAAGTGTACAGCAGAGTGATTCACTTATATATATTAAAGTACTTGTTATACATATACATGTTTCTATGTTTCTTTTGTAAACTGATCTTTTGAATATATTCTGTTAATCATCTGCTTAATTTGTTCTCTATTTTTCTATGAGATTTTCAATAATTTTTTCTTATTGATTTACAAGAGCTTTTCATGTATTCTGAATTTGAGTCCTTTTTTGTTTGTTTTTAATTAATTTTTATTTTTTAGTTTGTTTTGCTTACAATACTGTATTCGTTTNAGTCGGGAACAAGACAAGGGTGCCCACTTTCACCGCTACTATTCAACATAGTTCTGGAAGTTTTGGCCACAGCAATCAGAGCAGAAAAAGAAATAAAAGGAATCCAGATTGGAAAAGAAGAAGTAAAGCTCTCACTGTTTGCAGATAACATGATCCTCTACATAGAAAACCCGAAAGACACTCCACCAAAAAATTACTAGAGCTAATCAATAAATTAATTTTTAAGACCTATCATTTAGTCCTGATCCCTAATTTCAGTAAAATTTGGTCAGAGAGACTTAATTTTATGGAAACATAAAATTATTTTCTCTAAAACACTCAAATTGATGACATCTCACTCACCTCTGTTATTTGATTAGATTTTCTTTTGTTATGATAATTCTATAATTTAAGCTTTTGAATAACAGTTACCAAAGACAATGACTAAACAGACCTTCAACAAAACATCATCTATATGACAAAATGAATTCTGAATTAACTCCACTCTAAATGTTTGTCACTCATATTAAAGATCTCAAAGAACTCAACAAGTTAATAATGAATATTGGTATCTGAAGCTTCAGTTCAGTTCAGTCACTCAGTCATGTCTGACTCTTTGCGACCCCACAAACCGCAGCACATCAGGCCTCCCCGTCCATCACCAACTCCTGGAGTTTATCCAAACTCATGTCCATTGAGTCAGTGATGCCATCCAGCCATCTCATTCTCTGTTGTCCCCTTCTCCTCCTGCCTCTAATCTTTCCCAACATCAGGGTCTTTTCAAATGAGTCAGCTCTTCGCATCAGTGGCCAAAATACTGGAGTTTCAGCTTACTTTCCTGCAATTCCACATTCTGTTGACTTCTGAAAGTATTTTTAAAATTAAACTTTTAATTCTGAGATAACTGTAGATAGGCATGTTATATGAAATATTACAGTGAGATCTGTTGTACTTTTTATCCAGTTTACCCCAAAGGTATCATCTTATAAAACTGTAGTACAGCATGATAAGCAGGATATTAATGTTGATGTAGTCAAGACACAGAATAGTTTCATCATTACAAGAATCCTCAAACCACATTCAATTCCCTCCTGCCACACACCCTCCTTATCTCTTGGCATTTGTGTATTATCTATCTCTGTTCTTGTACAAACAGAATATTATAGTTGGTAAATCCCTTGGAATTCAGTTTTTTCTTTTTTTCTGTCTAAGCAAAATTCTCTGTAGAAAAATCCACATTGTTATATGTATCAATAGTTAATTCCTTTTTACTGTTGACTGGCATTTCATGATATGAATAAACCATAGTTTAACTGTGGTATTCACCCACTGAAGGACATTTTGTGCCGGTAATTAGGACTAAGGCAATACACATTCATTTTCAAGTTCCTGTGTATGTGTGCATCCCACGTGGCATGATGGTAAAGAACCCACCTACCAACGTGGGTCAGAGAGATCCCCTGGAGGAGGGACTGGCAACTCACTCCAGTATAGTCTTCCCTGGAGAATCCTATGGACAGAGGGGCCTGGCAGGCGACAGTCCATGGGGTCACAGAAGTGCCAGGCACGATTTAGCAATGAAACAATGGCTAATGATACTGAACATCTTTTTGTGTGGTGTTTTTATTTAAGACCTGTATATCCTCTGGTGAAATTTCTCTTCATGTCTTCTAGTTGGATGAGAAATTTTTTTTTTCAACTTTTGTGTCTTAGAAGTTTTTAATATATTCTGTGGAATATATGCCATAGGATATATGGTTTGCAAATGGTTTCTCTGTAGTTTGTGTTGTCATATTTTAACAGGTCTTTCACAATGCAAAGGTTCATAATTTTTATAAAGTCCAAATTATACATGACATTATTTGTGAAAGAAAACAATGGTAAGAAACACTTGAAATAGCCATAAATTCTGGATATCTTTCCTAATATTTTTGGTAAACATTTTATAGCTTTACATTTTAGATTTACATCCATGATTTATTTTACCTTACCATTTTTATAAGAAGTGAGGCTTAGGTCAAGATTACCCAAATTATTTTTGCCTATCTATGGATGTTACTTTGTTCTAGAATCACTCATTGAAAACACTATCTTGCCTCCATTGTTTTCTGCAGTTTGTCAAAGTCACTTGGGCATATTTGTGTGGGTCTATTTTTGAATTCTTCAAAAACCCAAAAATTTAATTGCTGTAGCTCTGTAATGCTTCTTAAAATTGGATGGACTGATTTTTCTCAATCTATTCTGCTTTTTAAATATTATTTTAATGATGCTGGTTCTTCTGCCTGTCAATATAAATTTGCAGTAATTTTGTCTATTCTCTATTATAATTTTTGTAATATATCTGTCTATTCTCTCTTGTTGAAGAGAATTTCATAGGAATCAGATTAATCATATATATTGTTTAAGGAAGAACTGAAATCAAGATTGCTGGGAGAAATATCAGTAATCTCAGATATGCAGATGACACCAACCTTATGGCAGAAAGTGAAGAGGAACTAAAAAGCTTCTTGATGAAACTGAAAGTGAAGAGTAAAAAGATTGGCTTAAAGCTCAACATTCAGAAAACTAAGACCGTGGCATCAGGTCCCATCACTTCATGGCAAATAGATGGGGAAACACTGGAAACAGTGGTTGACTTTATTTTTTTGGGGGGAGGGGGCTCCAAAATCACTGCAGATGGTGATTACAGCCATGAAATTGAAAGACGCTTACTCTTTGGAAGGAACACTATGACCAACTTAGACAGCATATTAAAAAGTAGAGACATTACTTTGTCAACAAAGGTCCATCTAGTCAAGGCTATGGTTTTTCCAGTAGCCATGTATGGATGTGAGAGTTGGACTGTGAAGAAAGCTGAGTGCTGAAGAATTGATGCTTTTGAACTGTGGTGTTGGAGAAGACTCTTGAGAATCCCTTGGACTGCAAGGAGATCCAACTGGTCCATTCTGAAGGAGATCAGCCCTGGAATTTCTTTAGAAGGAATGATACTAAAGCTGAAACTGCAGTACTTCCACCTCATGCTAAGAGTTGTTTCATTGGAAAAGACTTTGATGCTGGGAGGGATTGGGGGCAGGAGGAGAAGAGGATGACAGAGGATGAGATGGTTGGATGGCATCACCAACTCAATGGAAATAGGTTTGAGTGGACTCCAGGGGTTGGTGATGGAGAGAGAGGCCTGATGTGCTGCGTTCATGGGGTCGCAAAGAGTCAGACATGACTGAGTGACTGAACTGCACTGATAGTTGCTTAATACTGCTTTGACAGCTTTTGTTGTGCAACAAAGTGAATCAGCCATACACACACACACACACACACACACACACACACATGTCCCCCTTTTTTTTGATTTCCTTCCCATTTAGGTCATCAGTTATAACTAGCATTCCCTGTGTCAGACTTTATATTTTGGGGCTCCAAAATCACTATATGGTGATTGCAGCCATGAAATTAAAAGACACTTACTCCTTGGAAGAAAAGTTATGACCAACTTAGATAGCATATTGAAAAGCAGAGACATTATTTTGCTGACTAAGGTCCGTCTAGTCAAGGTTATGGTTTGTCCAGTGGTCATGTATGGCTGTGAGAGTTGGACTGTGAAGAAAGCTGAGCACCGAGGAATTGATGCTTTCGAACTGTGGTGTTGGAGAAGACTTTTGAGAGTCCCTTGGACTGCAAGGAGATCCAACCACTCCATCCTAAAGGAGACCAGTCCTGGGTTTTTATTGGAAGGACTGATGCTGAGGCTGGAACTCCAATACTTTGGCCACCTCATGCGAAGAGTTGACTCATTGGAAAAGACTCTGATGCTGGGAGGGATTCGAGGCAGGAGGAGAAGGGGACAACAGAGGATGAGATAGCTGGATGGCATCACCGACTTGATGAACGTGAGTCTGAGTGAACTCCGGGAGTTGGTGATGGACAGGGAGGCCTGGCATACTGTGATTCATGGCATTACAAAGAGTCGGACACGACTGAATGACTTAACTGACTGTGCTATACCAGAGGTTCTCATCAGTTATGTATTTTAATATAGTAGTGTGTATATATATACATATATATATATATATATGTATAATGTCAATCCCAATCTCAGAGGTCAACTCACTAGCCCCTCTTCCCCCATTGGCATCTGTACTTCTGTGTCTGTCTGCTTTGCAAATAAGAGCACTATTTGGAATAACAGAGATCAGAGGAAAAAGCGTTCAGTTTCTAATTGCAATTAATTAAGCATGTTAATTGTAGGATTTTTTTGTTTTTATTTTTATTTTTGTAACAGCTGTTTATCAACAGAAGACATTTTCTTCTATCCCTATATTTCTGAGACTTTATACTGGGTCAGTTGAAGTTATCAAATACTTTTTTTTCATCAGTTGATATGACCATTTAATTTTTCTTCTATACCATACATGGATTGAGATTTTTAAATAGAGAACAAGTCTTGTACTCCTATAATAAACCTCATTATTTTCATGGTGTAAAATAATATATATATATATATCAACCCTAATATATATAATATATATTATATATATACATAATATATTTGAATTTGATTTTGTTATATTTTATAACAATTTTTACATTTATATTAGGAATATTAATCTATAATTGTTTTTTTTTAAACTATCTTTGTCTTATTTGGTGTCAGGATAATACTAGATTCATTAGTAATTTGTGATATGTCTCTTCCTCTTGTGCTCTGTAATTGAGGTTGTATAGTATTAGTCTTAATTCTTTAATGATTTAACCAAATTCTCTAATGAAGCTGTCTAGGTCTGGAGTTTGTGGAGGTTTTTTTTTTTTAATAGTTTTATTAATTACAAATTAATTTCCTCTAGTAGGTACAAGGTTATTCAAGTTATCTGTATAATTTTAGGTAATCTGTGTTAGTTTTTACTTTGAAGACTTGGTCTATTTCACCTTAGCTGTGAAATTTACATATATAGAATTATTTTTCTGTGTGTGTATTCTCACTCTTGTTTGACTCATTATGACTCTATGGACTGTAGGCCACCAGGCTCCTTTGTCCATGGAATTTTACAGCAAGAATGCTGGAATGGGTTGCTATTTCCTACTCCAGGACATCCTTCCAACCCAGGGATCTAACAGACATACCTTGCCTTCATCTCCTGCACTGACAGGCAGATTCTTTACCACTAAGCCACCTGGGCAGCCCCAGAACTGTTTATATTGTTCTCTAATATCATTTTGATGTCTATAGTGTCTTTGGAATATCGCCCCATTTCATTACTGATAGTGGTAATTTCTTTCTTCTTTGAAGAATCAGTTCATTTTCTACCCCCCCTTTTTTTTCCTATTTTTAATTTCATTGATTACTTTTCTTTATTGTTTCCTTCTTTCAAGGCCAGCATCTTCAAACCTCGCTAAGCTCCATCTTTATATTGCCTTGTCCTTGTGTGTATCAAATCTTCCCTCTGATTATCTAAATAATTCATATCAGATTGAACTGTTCACTTGTGTTATTTTCCCCCCTACTTTTCATATTTGGCAGCTCTATTGTTTGCTGCATGGATATTTAAGACAGAAATTTATTTCTGGTGGGCTGACCCTTCAATCATTATATAAAGTCCCTCTGTATCTGGCAATTTTCTTTCCTCTAAAGAGGTGTCAGTGTAGGTATTCCTGCTTTCTTTGAATGAACATTTGCATGATACATCTTTTCCATCCTTTTATTTTCAACATTTTTTTTTTTTTTTTTTACTATTTGAAGTGAATTTCTTGTAAGCAATATATATAATATTCTTTGGAAAGAATGATGCTAAAGCTGAAACTCCAGTACTTTGGCCACCTCATGTGAAGACTTGACTCATTGGAAAAGACTCTGATGCTGGGAGGGATTGGGGACAGGAGAAAAAGGGGATGACAGAGGACGAGATCACTGGATGGCATCACTGACTTGATGGACATGGGTTTGGGTGAACTCCGGGAGTTGGTGATGGACAGGGAGGCCTTTTTTTTTTTTTTTTTTTACTATTTGAAGTGAATTTCTTGTAAGCAATATATATAATATTCTTTGGAAAGAATGATGCTAAAGCTGAAACTCCAGTACTTTGGCCACCTCATGTGAAGACTTGACTCATTGGAAAAGACTCTGATGCTGGGAGGGATTGGGGACAGGAGAAAAAGGGGATGACAGAGGACGAGATCACTGGATGGCATCACTGACTTGATGGACATGGGTTTGGGTGAACTCCGGGAGTTGGTGATGGACAGGGAGGCCTGGCATGCTATAATTCATGGGGTCACAAAGAGTCAGACACGACTGAGTGACTGAACTGAACTGAACTGGGATGTATTTTAAATCCATTTTGCTAATCTCTAAGTTGGTATATTTAGACTGTTTACACTTAATAGAAACTACTGTTTGTTGGGAGTGGAAGTACAATTGGTTTTTATTTTTATGCTTTTAATGAATATGTTGGTCCCTCTGTTCCCCTGCCACCCCTTTCCCCACCTTCCTGTGTGTTCCTTTAACACTTTGTAGAATGCCATTTTCATTTATAATGTTTTTTTTAGTCGATTTTTTTTAGATTTTCTAGTGGTTTATTTATAGTATTGCAGTATATCAGATTTGATGGGTNCATTACTTTCCCGACTAAGGTCTGTATAGTCAAGGCTATGGACTTTCCTGTGGTCATGTATAGACGTGAAAGTTGGACTTTGAAGAAGGATGACTTTTAAAATTTTCATGCAAAAACTTAGCAATATTCAATATATAAATATTTTCTTCTTTCATTAAATGCAAGTATTTTATTGTTTTCAGTGCTATTGTGCATGGAATAGCCTGCTTTGTTTCTTTTTCAGATGTTTCACTATCAGTATATAGAAATACAGCTGATTTATGTACATTGACTTTTATATTCTACAACTTTACTGAAATCATTATTTAGTTCTAACAGTTCTTATGGTTATGATTTTATATGTTCAAAATCGTATATATAAGATGACATTTCAATGTCAGCCTGTATTTGCCAACATTGCTACAATATCATAGTAATTATAATAGGGTTTTTATTTTTCTTTGGATTTCATATAGAAAATAATATCACCTGGAAAAAAAATTATTTATCCATAATGTAGATGTCTATACTATTTTCTATTTTATTCTCTTATCTTTAAATAAGTTAGTACTTCCAATGTGATATAAAGAGTGTTAAGAAGGAACACTTGGGGGGCGGCGCCTAAGATGGCAGAGGAATAGGATGAAGAGACCACTTTCTCCTGCACAAATTCATCAAAAGAACATCTCAATGCTGGGTAAATTCTACAGGGCAGCTTCTGAATGTGAGCAGAGGACATAAGACATCCAGAAAAGCAGAACATTGTCTTCAAAAACAGATAGGAAAAACACAGAAGACAAAATGAGAAACAAAGGAGGTGGGGAGGGAGCTCCATCCCGGGAAGGGAGTCCTGTCCCAGGAAAAGAGTTTCAAAGGGAGAGAAGTTTCCAAACGCCAGGAAGCACCCTCACTGCCGAATCTGTGACAAGTCTTGGAGGCACATGGCAGGGAGGAAAATGAATGGTGATTGAGACCAGCAGGTTGCGAGCTGGTGGTGATTCCCCCAGCGGAGAGGCAGAGCAGACGCCTGCACCTGCCACTAGCAAGTGGGGGCTGGGCAAGGAGGCGTGGGAGATGCGGGCGGCAGCGCTTCTTAAGAATTGGGCTGGAATGCCCGCGCGTAACCGGAGTGAACTAACTCAGGCTAGCACACCAGACTGTGGGACAGTTACCACGCAAAAAGCTTGAACATAAGACACCACCAGGACCGCGCACAGAACAAAGGAAGGAACAGAAATAGCCAGCTGCCCGCCAGCCCCCGCTGGCAACAGGCAGCCAGAGCCGTAAGGGCTGGAACGTGGCAATAGCAGCCCAGGAGGGACTTTGCTGATCAAACTGCAAGCAGGCTTCTTTGCTAACTGAGACTTTCCAGGGTGCTGGACAGATAACAATTTCCCTGACAAGGAGTCCTGAGTTACACCCAGAAAACTGAGCAGCAGAAGAGGGCAATAAGCCGTGCGACTGCGCTCGCCAAACACCTGAGCTGCTCGGTCCTGGGAAGGGCACAAAGCACAGGCCCAATTGAGTCTGCGACTACCTGGGCGACAAGCCTGAGAGGCTT
Organism: Aepyceros melampus; assembly: GCA_006408695.1. Taxonomy (NCBI): domain Eukaryota; kingdom Metazoa; phylum Chordata; class Mammalia; order Artiodactyla; family Bovidae; genus Aepyceros; species Aepyceros melampus. The sequence continues at coordinate 77,712 of SJXQ01005895.1, read as the reverse complement.
AGACCAGGGAGGTGCATGCAGCCTAGGGCCGGCCTCAGACGGTCCTGGTGGAGAAACGTAGAGCCTGAGCCGTGTGCGCCAGGTGTAGGGGCAGGCCCAGTGGGGCTGAGACACTGCGAATATACTACACCAGAGCTATTTGGTAGCAGCATCCCTCCCTCCCCACAGCGTGACTGACCAAGTGAGCCTAAAAAAGAAAAAAGAAAAAAGAGTGACTGCCACCGCCCCTCTGTTTCAGGGCAGAAATAGGACACTGAAGAGACCAGCAAACAGAGGAAGCTGAACAGTGGGAACCACCGTGGAAGAAACCCCACACTACCTACAACACCAGAAAAAAGTCCCAGAAATATTGTTGCTATTTTTTCGACCATTCTCTTTCATTTTATTATTATTGTTCTTTTTTAGTACTAATATTTTTTCTGGTAGATGTTTTTGATTGTTTTTTCTTCCTATTTTTTCTTCTCCTTTTTTTTAAATTTTTAAATTCCTCTATCACTCTTTTAATTTTTTTTAACCTACTATCAATTTTCAAAAAAAAAGACACTATTTTTACAGCAAATGCCATATACACATATATATACAATTTTTTGTTTGTTTTTTTGAGTGGCTGTTGGTGTTGGTCATTAATAATTCCTGTGACTTTTCTTTTTCTTGTTCTTGTTCTTCTTCTTTTCTTTAATACTGTATTTTTGAAAATCCAACCTCGACTCTTAAATTTTTAATCTTTGCTTTTTGGTATTGTTGTCAATTTTTTACATTTAAAAACCCAATCTTCATTACCCAATTTTACCTGAGAGTGAGATTACTGGCTTGACCACTCTCTCCTCTTTTGGACTCTTCTTTCTCCCCAGTAGGTTGTCTCTCTCTCCTCCCTCTCCCAGTCGTTAATAATTCCTGTGACTTTTTTTCTCTTGTTCTTCTTCTTTTCTTTAATATTGTATTTTTGAAAATCTAACCTTGACTCTTAAATTTTTAATCTTTGCTTTTTGGTATTTGTTGTCAATTTTTTACATTAAAAAACCCAATCTTCATTACCCAATTTTACCTGAGAGTGAGATTACTGGCTTGACCACTCTCTCCTCTTTTGGACTCTTCTTTCTCCCCAGCAGGTTGTCTCTCTCTCCTCCCTCTCCCCTCTCTTCTTTACCCAATCCTGTGAATCCCAGTGTGTTCCAGATGATGAAGAACACTTAGAGAACTGGTTATGGGCTGGATCTGTCTCTCCCCCTTTTGATTTCCCTCATTTATCCTCCTGGCCACCTCTGACTACCTCCTCCCTCTCCTCTTCCCTGTATAACTCAGTGATCATCTCTGAGCAGTCCAGATGGAGGAGCGCACATAAGGAAGTGATTACTGGCTAGCTCTCTGTCTTTTTTTGATCCCACCTCATTTCATTCCAGTCACCTCTAACTACCCCCTCCCTCTCCCTTTCTCTACGTAACTCAGTGAACCTCTCTAGGTCTCCCTCAATGTGGAGAAACTCTTTATCTTTAACCTAAAGGTTTTATCATTTGCGCTATATAGATGGAGAAGCTGTGAGGCTATTGTAAAAGTAAAACTGAAACCCAGAAGCAGGAGACTTAAGCCCAAATTCTGAGAACGTCAGAGAACTCCTGAACCCAGGGAACATTAATCGATAGGAGCTCATCAAATGCCTCCATACCAACACTGAAACTAAGCACCACCCAAGGGCCAACAGGTTCCAGAGCAAGACATACCACACAAATTCACCAGTGACACAGGACCACACCACTGAGTTTCAATATACAGGCAGCTCAAATTACTCCAAAGCCATAGTCGTCTCCTAACTCATTTCTGGACACTTCATTGCACTCCAGAGAGAAGAAATCCA
>SJXQ01005895.1:53705-75850 GCA_006408695.1 Aepyceros melampus | reverse complement strand
TCCCTTTCCCTACGTAACTCAGTGAACCTCTCTGGGTCTCCCTCAATGTGGAGAAACTCTTCATCTTTAACCTAAAGGTTTGATGGGTAATATTAAATTATAACAGACACAATGTGCGGTGTTACATTATGTTACATTAGAATCTATTGTTGCTATCATTTTGGAGTTAAACCTTATCTCTCGTCCTTCCTTTGCTTTTCCTTTTACAATAAAATTATCTCAAATATTTATTCTAACAGTTTTAAATCCAGAGAGAAGGTGTGGGGTGGGAGGGGGGAGGTGGGGGTCAGGATTGGGAGTTCATGTACACTCGTGGCTGATTCATGTCAAAGTATAGCAAAATGAATACAGTATTGTAAAGCAAAACAAACTAAAAAATAAAAATTAATTAAAAAATAAATAAAAAATAAAATTAAAAAAAAATAATAAAACTAAGTCAGACATTGCTGTAATTTTTGCTTCAACCAGTAGGGAAAATTTAGAAAGCTCAAAAGAAGAAATGTCTATTTACCTATTCTTACATTTTTTCTTATTGTACTTTATTCCTTTTTGATATTCCAAGTTTCCTGGCAACACATTTTCATACATTTTCTTTATCTGAAATATATTGATTTCATTTTCATTCCTGAAGGATATTTTAAATTGATAGAGAACCCTGGGTTGCCATTTCTTTTCTTTAAGGGCTTGAAAATGATGTATTACTTCCTTCTAGTCTCCATGGTTTCTAATGAGAAATTTGTTTTCATTTGAATCTTTTCCCTAATAGATGAGGTTTTCTCTCTCTCACTGCTTTCAACTTTAGTTTGCTTTCTCTTTCAACTTTAGTTTCAATTTCAGTTTTAACTTTCAACTTCAGTTTGCTTTCCCTTTAGTTTGCATCCCTCTCAGACACCACTAGAGAATGGCTAGGGGGAAGGTGAATTGGAGAGCTGCATTATAACTTTGTGAGGGGTGGAAATCTTGCCTCTGTCTTTAGTGGCATGGGTTGGAGTGGGGCCATTATTTCCTGTGCTGTTTGTCTGCATTCAGCAGTTGTTTACAAGACTTCTGTCTTTCTAGGCTTTCCCTTTCCTGAACAAAGCTAAACAAAGCAGGAATTCTGAAGTCTTTTTATTGTCTGCTCCCATTAGCACTTCTCCATTGCTAGCTCCTTTAAGTACCAAGTTTGGGAGTCATGTGGCAAAAACAAAACTTAAGATATACACCAATGTGGCTTTCATTGGTTTACAAAGTCCTTAGCCAATCTAGTCTTTACTTTTCAAAGTCTTCTCAGGTTGTTTTTACATGTCTAGGTTCTTAGTTGCACTAAGGGAGAAATATTCAAAAATATATTTCCTCTCTCTATCTGGAAGAGAAATCCTTCTCTTGGCTTAGTAAGAGGCATCCTACCTATCTAATTACCTATCTCCAAGATGTGCACTAGTGTTCCAGAGGAATGTGTAGTTGATTACAATAGGATATCTATGGATATTCTCCCACTGTCAACTTTAAGCAAAATGCCACACAAAATTTTTGAGCAAATATTGACTCTAGATTGCTTTTGTTTTGAATTATCTATGCAGAAAAATGTGCTCAGTTTGATAGTTTTCTTTTATAACATAATAATAGCTATATTTATTTGTAGTCCATTATTCTGCAAAACAATTTAAACACCAGAGGGTTAAGTGTTCAGTCACTTCCAAGGTGTATCGAGGTAATGTAGTCTAATTAGGCAAATCAGACATACTCTCCAGCAAGCAGACTGTATGAAACTGTTGACCTAAGGTTAGAAATAATTTCTGAGGCAATGACTTCCAATTAAATGTAATTCTTATCTTGGTGTAGGTGGAATCAGCATTATAGATGCAATTTTCTTCACTGTGGAAATAAAACTTACCATCAACAAGTAATCAAAAATTCTCAAGCCCCTAAAGACCTTTTTTCTTTTTTCCCTTCTATTCTGGATAACTAGGCTTCAATCTATTATTTAGTATCTTTTCAATAATATGAAAACATTGCTAATACTGATATCTGTAATCTTAAACCTGACTGATTTATAGAATCAGCTGTTATTTGATATTCAGTAGTGGGGATACTGGAGAAGGAAATGGCAACCCATTCCAGTGTTCTTGCCTGGAGACTCCCAGGGAAGGCGGAGGCTGGTGGGCTGCCATCTATGGGGTTGCACAGAGTCGGACATGCTTGAAGCAACTTAGCAACAGCAGCAGCAGTGGAGATACTTGTAAGAAAAATGTCCAAAGCTGACCCAGAAATACTTTGTTAACAATACTGCTCACACTGTGATTCTGTAATAGTGACCAGCTGTACTTACTAAACAATCTCATTTGGTTTTTATTACTTCTTATTTTTAACTTTAGCACTAAAGTGCTGAGGCAGCTAAGTAAGCACAGAGACATATTTTGAATACTAATCTCTTAGATAGCAACCACTGTTATATCAAGTACATTGTTTAATGGGGGGGGGGCGAAGAAAGTAGAAAGTTTCAAAACTAACTTAATTTAGAATTTACCATTTTTTCTTATGTGATGTAAATTTTCCAGCACATGACTATTCTCTTTATTACTCTAGTAGGGTAAGTGTCATTTGCAGAACTCCTGAGCTGCTAGAGAATACTATTTATAGCAAAAACAAGTGCCACTTTAATCATATTGGCACACTTTATAGCTATGCTGTAAAGTATTCTTTATACTTTACACTTATGACAGAAAACCAAATCAAACTAAGCCTTAATGATTGCTGCTTTTCTCTGAAGGTATGAAACATAAGAATGTAATAATAACTGAAAATACATTTTCAGGGATTAAAAAAATGAATTTGCTATTCTACAAGGAAAAGCACTGTTTAAATTTTATCTGAAACAATATATGATTAGAAAATGAGAAGAATAAAATCTCTATCAAGTATGAGACTTTAAATGTTATATTTCTTAATACTAGCATCTGAAATACAATTGTATTTTCAATATTTATCTCTCATAGAGAGCAAGGAAAACTAGAATTGACCTTCTAAATATCATCATAAGTTGTTTTCTTGATTCTTAAAGAAAACTTTACTTGAAGCTGTTCACAGTTAGTTAGTACCTTCGGATGGAGATCAGCCCTGGGATTACTTTGGAAGGAATGATGCTAAAGCTGAAACTCCAGTACTTTGGCGACCTCATGTGAAGAGTTGACTCTTTGGAAAAGACTATGATGCTGGGAGGGATTGGAGGCAGGAGGAGAAGGGGACAACAGAGGATGAGATGGCTGGATGGCATCACTGACTCGATGGGCATGAGTCTGAGTGAACTCTGGGAGTTGGTGATGGACAGGGAGGCCTGGCGTGCTGCGATTCATGGGGTCGCAAAGAATCGGACACGACTGAGTGACTGAACTGAACTGAACTAAAACTATTAAAAACTATTTAATTCCCAATTTTATTAATTGTAAATGAACACAAAAAAATCAAGGATTCTTGTCTACATTTTAAAGAAGTGTGTAAATTGCCCAAGATATCATATATTTGAAATATCCTCAGTGATTTGATCATTTTCTGTTCAAACTGGTTACATACATCTGAGGCTATGCTTCAGTTCAGTTGAGTCAGTCACTCAGTCATGTCCAACTCGGCAACCCCATGAACCAGAGCATGCCAGGCCTCCCTGTCTGTCACCAACTCCTGGAATCCACCCAATTTGTGTTCATTGAGTCAATGATGCCATCCAACCATCTCATCCTCTGTTGTCCCCTTTTCCTCCTGCCCTCATTTTTCCCAGCATCAGGATCTTTGCAAATGAGTCAGCTCTTCACATCAGGGGGCCAAAGTATCAGAGTTGCAGCTTCAACATCAGTCCTTCCAATGAACACCTAAGACTGATCTCCTTTAGGATGGACTGGTTGAATCTCCTTGCAGTCCAAGGGACTCTCAAGAGTCCTCCAACATCACAGTTCAAAAGCATCAATTCTTTGGTGCCCAGGTTTTTTAATAAGTCCAACTCTCACATCCATACATGGCTACTGGAAAAACCATAGCTCTGACTAGAAGGACCTTTGTTGGCAAAGTAATGTCTCTACTTTTTAATATGCTGTCTAGGTTGGTCATAGTGTTCCTTTAAGGAGTAAGCTTCTTTCAGTTTCATGGCTGCAATAACCATCTGCAGTGATTTTGGAGCCCAAACAAATAAAGTCAGCCATGGTTTCTACTGTTTCCCCATCTATTTGCCATGAAGTGATGGGACCTGATTCCATGGTCTTAGTTTTCTGAATGTTGAGCTTTAAGCCAACTTTGTCACTCTCTTTCACTGTCATCAAGAGGCTCTTTAGTTCCTCTTCACTTTCTGCCATGAGGGTGGTGTTATCTGCATATGTGAGGTTATTGATATTTGTTCCTGCAATCTTGATTCCAGTTTGTGCTTCTTCCAGCCCAGACTTTCTCATGATGTACTCTGCATATCAGTTAAATAAGCAGGATGACAATATACAGCCTTGACGTACTCCTTTTCCTATTTGAAACCAGTCTGTTGTTTCATGTCCAGTTCTAACTGTTGCTTCCTGACCTGCATACAGGTTTCTCAAGAGGCAGGTCTGGTGGTCTGATATTCATATCTCTTTCAGAATTTTCTACAGTTTATTGTGATCCACACAGTCAAAGGCTTTGGCATAGTCAATAAAGCAGAAATAGATATTTTTCTTGAACTCTCTTGCCTTTTTGATGATCCAGTGGATGTTGGCAATTTGATCTGGTTCCTTTGTCTTTTCTAAAACAGCTTGAATATCTGGAAGTTTATGGTTCACATATTGATGAAGCCTGGCTTGGAGAATTTTGAGCATTACTTTACTGGTGTGTGAGATGAGTGCAACTGTGCAGTAGTTTTAGCATTGTTTGGCATTGCCTTTCTTTGGGATTGAAATGAAAACATCTTTTCTAGTCCTGTGGCCACTGCTGAGTTTTCCAAATTAGTGGCATATTGAGTGCAACACTTTCACAGCATCATCTTTTAGGATTTGAAATAGCTCAACTGGAATTCCTTCACCTCTACTAGCTTAGTTCATAGTGATCCTTCCTAAGCCCCACTTGACTTCAGGTGAGTGATCACACCTTTGTGAGTATATGAGTCATGAAGATCTTTTTTGTCAGTTCTGTGTATTCTTGCCACCTTTTAATATCTTCTGCTTCTGTTCCATACAATTTCTGTCCTTTATTGAACCCATATTTGCATGAAATATTCCTTTGGTATCTCTAATTTTCTTAAAGACAGCTCTAGTCTTTCCCATTCTATTGTTTTCCTCCATTTCTTTTCCTTGATCACTGAGGAAGTCTTTCTTATCTCTCCTTGCTATTCTTTGGAATTCTGCATTCAGAGTCTATGGTAATGTCAAATATAAATAAATGGGGACTGAACAATGTCAAAAGGTCTCTTCAACAACTTATGTCATTTGATGGTGAACCAGATGATTAGCTAAAGAAAATGATAAAATCTCTGTCAGGTATTAGAGGTTGCTTTCTAGCTAATTATTTCACATGAGCAATTATATTGGATGGGCGACACTGAATTCTGTAATCTTTTTGCTCTATATTATTATTGAGATAATTTTTAGAATAGCATGTTTTGATATCTACAGTGAGATCTTAAGGTTTTATTTTGATCTAGAATGCTGAAATTAGTGTCACATTTAAAATATTTCACTATTATCAAACCATATTGCACTGTATTGCACTGTATTTATATTATATTATCAAGCATTTTAGTGTTAGGACTTCCCTGGTGGCTCAGAGGTTAAAGCGTCTGCCTCCAATGTGGGAGACCCAGGTTTGATCCCTGGGTTGGGAATATCCCTTGGAGAAGGAAATGGCAACCCACTCCAGTATTCTTGCTTAGAGAATCTCATGGACTGAGGAGCCTGGTGAGCTGCAGCCCATGGGGTCACAAAGAGTCGGACACGACTGAATGATTTTACTTACTTACTTACTTAGTGTTAAATCTGTATTTCCCATGGGAAATTGTATGCATTGAATTGAATTCTTTATATATAGATTATAATATCTTATATGTGGTATAGGTATAAATATTTAACATCTAATAAATTGTTTTACTTGGCTTTTATGCTATATTAAGGTATTTTTTGACTCATTTCTAATTTAATTTTCATACATTGTTTGGCCAAAACGTTCATTTGGGTTTTCCTATAATGGAAAAGCCCGAATGAATGTTTTGGCCAGAACAACAATTAGTATCACTGAATTCAGTAAATATAGTAACAGTAGCTTTACAAAGTAGACAGTATTAAAAGATAAAATAAATATGTAAATAAGTAGTAAATGTTTAATTTATTATTAATGTCATCGTTCTCAGTATTTTTAGTTATCTTGTTCCTGAGTATTGTTTGAAAGATACTAGGAATTTTCAGAAAATGACTATCTATTTTGGATTTAAACATAAACAGAAATAATGTTTGAATATATGTTTACTTTTTTGTGTTAATGCTTCAAACTTTTTCCTTTGAACTAACTGTAAACTTAAATAAATATTTCAAAAATAGCATAGGGAATGCCAACATACCTCTTACACAGCTTCACCGCATGATGCAAAAGGAAGTATAAACACTAGGGAAACTCATGGAGCATGACTCCATTTCAGAGGCAGACTTAGCCTTAATTTTTGACAATGTACAAGGTCAAAGATACAAAACTGAATTATGCTACATGATTTATGACTTTAAAATAAAATATTGGAGAAGAATATGATTTTGTCTTTACTATATTTCAGTATATCTTTTTCATGAAAACAGTTATATTTTTACTTTATTGTTTTAAAAATGAATATCAAGGTGAACAGGTATGACTCCAGTTTAAGAAGTAATGTGGTGTTATAGTTGTAGCACTATTATTTCCAGAAGAAAGATGAATTCTCAAACTTCACTCTTCTTCCTTGCTGATGTGTTAGGGCATCCATAGTTCAGAAAATTCCCAGAACCTAAAGAGGCTATATCATTGATTATATGTGCATGTATGCATTCCATGTTGCAGTAATTGTTTAATGCCTTGTAAAACAGATTTTAACCTGTAGAACACAAGTTAATAAGTGGTTCTGTCAAAATAACTATAACACAGGTATTATTTTAATTTTCAGTATTACCAATAACATAATCATCAAGAAACATAAATTCAAAGAATTTTACCACATTTTAACCACAGATTCTATTAATTTCTTTGGCAATCTTTTGAACTTCTCCTTTACTTAAAAATAACAGTGAAACTCTTTATCATAGATCTTAGACACTTGGCCATCAGGCTCTCTGCTACTTGTATTCCCTACCATAGCATGTCCCTTATATCTTATTCACATGTGGTTTTCCACTGAAGTTTTGAAAGTCCTTGCATCTGTAATGTGTTGACCACACTGTACTACTCCCCTCTCTTCTACTGTGAATTTAAATTTTCCTTCTTCTTTACTCCTGTATTACTTAGGTCATAAGACAAGAACACTTACCACAGTGCATTATATGTTTGTTTAGTTTTATGACCTGTTTCCTCTAGCAGATAATGAGAGCCATCAAGCTAGGGCCATTAGGTATGTCTGTAACCACAGAGGACAGCACAATTTCTGGAATGTGGTGGATGTTTAATATCAATATATTGATTCAATCAATTAATAAGTGAATAGTATTTCATAACTAATTTAAAATATAAGTGATTGTCATGGTACAGCTCTTTCATAAAAACAGCACATTTTAAATATTAACCAGTGCAATGTTAGCTAAAGCTAGATACATGGTTACATGTTAGTATTTGACAGGATATTCCATTATATGGAGGTGTTACCTGGAAGGGTAACAATTTTTTTTTTTCTTCATGAAGAGTCATTTGAGTAACTCCACACAACTAGACAAGGCAAATACAGAGATGGGAGCAGTGGATATCTTTGTTTATATCTGATTAATGAATGAAGACAGTGGTTAACAACATGTGAGTGCTTACTTACAGTTCTATATTCTTTGCAAGTATCAACTCTTCTAATTCTTGCATGCTTTTTGTAATGAAGATATTATTTTTCTACTTTAAAAGATCCAAAGCTGCAAGATAAAGAGATGAAATAACATGTCAAAGGATACTCATATAGGAAGCTGTAAAGCTTGGCAGCCAGGAGGAGTCTTGCTTTGAATTCCGTTATTACTCCTATATTACACTATTCCCCAGTACGATAAAAAGCAAGCTATAGAAGGAACAGTGAGTTAAAGCAAAGATGGCAGCAGAAAAACTTATGTAAGCATATCCTAACCATCTAGACAAAATAATATTTTTGGATTGTTAGATCTACTATATGATTATTCCTAAAGTTTTCTTTATTTGCATTGTTTTGACATTTTCTAAATCTTTTCCACTTGTTCCTTTTTTTTTAACTGTGATCCTGTTTTCTTCCTATATTCTCATTTCTTTGAAATGACTGTCCTCCCAACCCCTGAAAATAAGGTCAATGGAGGAACACTATAACAGAAAACTATTAAAGAGAAGGCTGGCATAAATTCTGTAGACTTAATTCAAAACAAACAAAAAAAAATGTATTAGGTGGTCATCCCATTTCAAGATGTTTTCCTCTTCACAGCTTACTGCCATGCTGAGAATTATTTTTTCAATGACTGGAAGATATTTCAACTCTGTACGTACCTCCTCGAAAAGTGCTAATTTCCTTGGCAAATCAAAAATGGAACATCTGCTTATATTGACTATCTAGTTGGAAAACAATAAGAAAAACTTTTTCTTCTCTTTTTCTGTGCTGTGATATGATTGTAGTACCCTATTGCATATTAATAACTCTTGAGATGCATCCTTGTTTGAATTTGAATGGTCATAAATAAAATAAGACAATATTGAGTTATAAAACAGAATAAACCATATTTGCTAAATACTTTCTTCACCAAATACAAACATACACATATAACAGTAAAATAAATGAAACATTTTAAAAAGAAGTTCTTGTTTATAATTGTCCTTCCCTAGTTACATGACAGCTAATGTGGTATTCATGGTCAAATTTTAACTTTTGGAACCATCTGCTCTATGCAAGATGTCATGCAAATAAAGGCTGTTTTGAAATAAGAAGAGAACAAAAATCTTATTCAGAGAACACTTCCCAGCTGTGTTACCAGTTACTGTGTAATCATCTTTCATTATACATGCTGTATGGGGCATGGAGGATGATTAGAAATGCAAACCTGATGTTCGAATTTCTACATCTCTTTTAGGGCCAGATCTGCTCAGCAAGGAATTTAGCCTCAGATTCCAGTAGCAGCTTATGAACTATTTTGCTAAGTCACTGATACTGTGTGAGCATTCTAATAGTCTATAAAGGACCCTAAAGACAAGTTCTAAAATTCTTATAGGACCCTAGACACCAAGACTAAGAAGTTTAAGACTAAGCAAAATCAGAATCATACTATTATTATCTTTATTCTCTTTCTCTTTTCCTTCCAGTTAACTTTTACTGAATGTGTAATACAGCACAGCAAACTGTCTAATGTTATAAGTTATTTATTTCCTTATTTTCTCCACACAAAGTCAAGCACTGATACCAGTTTGTGGAAGGGGCACCATTTCAGATACAGTATCCCTCTAACATTATAGGTGTAGTATATGGCTACATAGCATGATGTCTTAAGCAAGCACATATTAATATTTTGTAGCTTGTTGTTTGCATTTATCTCACAGATCATGGGAGAAGGCAATGGCACCCCACTCCAGTACTCTTGCCTGGAAAATCCCATGGACAGAGGAGCCTGGTAGGCTGCAGTCCATGGGGTCGCTAAGAGTTGGACACAACTGAGCGACTTCAATTTCATTTTTCATTTTCATGCATTGGACAAGGAAATGGCAACCTACTCCAGAGTTCTTGCCTGGAGAATCCCAGGGATGGGGGAGCCTGACAGGCTGCCATCTATGGGGTCACACAGAGTCGAACATGACTGAAGTGACTTAGCAGCAGCAGCAGCACATATCATATCATACTCAGCAATAAGAACATTATGTATATACATACTCTCATTATGTATATAATTGCTTATTTCATTGTAGACATCTTGTTTTCAATTTCTCCAGTTATCTCAGTTCAGTTCAGTTCAGTGACTCAGTCGTGTCTGACTCTTTGCAACCCCATGAATCGCAGCATGCCAGGCCTCCCTGTCCATCACCATCTCCCAGAGTTCACTCAAACTCACGTCCATCGAGTTGGTGATACCACCCAGCCATCCACCCTCTGTCATCCCCTTCTCCTCCTGCCCCCAATCCCTCCCAGCATCAAAGTCTTTTCCAATAAGTCAAATTTTTGTATGAGGTGGCCAAAGTACTAGAGTTTCAGCTTTAGCATCATTCCTTCCAAAGAACACCCAGGGTTGATCTCCTTTAGAATGGACTGGTTGGATTTCCTTGCAGTCCAAAGGACTCTTAAAAGTCTTCTCCAACACCTGCATTAAAAAAAAAAAAAAAAAACATCCTAAAAGTTAAAAACAGGTTGAAATCCACTGATTTTATTGTATCTTACCATTTTGTGGATAATGAATATGCACAGGATACAGGTAGATGATTTTTCTGATCCATATTGTATAAACTGAGGTCATCTGATAAGACTTAGCTGAAGCCAGGCTGGGCTGGATGATACAAAATGGATGTTCTGACATGTCTGGTCTCCTGGTGAAGGTACTCTGAGAAATGGGCTCATTGGGTCTCTCTACGGAGTGGTTTTGGGGCTTCTGCATATGGTACCTCAAGTATGATAATTGACCCTCTTACAAAACAGTTCAAAGCTTCATGATACCAAAGTGGATGCTTCCAGTCCTTTTTGATAGGTATACTTCCAAACTAACACAATATCATTTCCACCGGTTTCTACTGGACAGGTCACAGGTCATGATGGATTCAAGAAGAAAGGAATACATTTCTTACTTCTCTATAGGAGGATTGTTTAAGAATCTGTGGTCTTTTTAGTCTGCCCCACTAGTCTTTACTCAAACAACAACAAACTTTATTTATCGTGTAGACATTGCAGTGATTAGACTGGTAGAATATACTGGTATTCTTACAAGTGATATACTGACGAGTCAGAAACTGCTGATTTGCATCTATAATCTTGACAAACACTGCCAAATATTTTACAGACATAAGTAGAAATATTTACTTCATTAAGACAGTCTTTGTTTTTCCTAATAGTACTCAATGAAAAAAAGGTGTTCTCTACTATTTGAAGAAATAAAGAACATAGGACTAAAAGGTAGGGTGTGGAGGAATGGAAAGAAAAGAGAGTTACAGAAATTGAAAAATAATATGGTAAGACAGAAATCTGATATTTGAAAGTCATTCCATTTTTGTTTTTTTGATATCTATTTATTCTCTATTAAAGCACAGAAGTGGATTATATAATCTCCTAGGTCCTTTCTACTGCTAAACTTTTATAACCCCATGATTGTACATACATACACACACACACACACATACATATTTTAACATAAAAGTGTTCCACTGAAGGATAACTTTCAAATACCTTTTCCTAACATTTAAAAGATTTTCATTTTGAGAAAATATGCAAAAACTGAGGGCTGTCAATACTGCAGTGGTTTTTTTATTCCCATTTTTAATCCTTATAATTCAATTAAGTCTGGCATTAAAGCTAAGCAATTAGATCTATTTAGATTTTACATGGTTATCTTTACCAAGGCAAGTACTGAGAGGAACTCTTAATTTTGGAAAAATAGCTTGTCAATATCTTAACATTTGCTTATTTTACATTAGAACAAATTTTTAAATTGCTAACTTCAACTAACTATATTTAATGATAACCCAAATAATTTTATCATATCATAAATTAATATGTTCAAAGTAATAGAAAGTTACTTGAATATACATATTATCTAATAATCTCACAAAAGTTATAAATCATGGTTCATAATTCCTATGATAATTGAAGTAACAAAAGCAATTATAGATATCACACAGAAATAAAAATTCTTAGTGGATATATCTCAAGTGCTCAAGCTTAAAATTTAAGAAGTGTAAGTGTTAGTCACTCAGTCGTGTATGACTCTTTGTGACACTATGGACTGAGACTGAGCTTGCCATGCTCCTCTGTCCATGAAATTTTCCAGGCAAGAATACTGGAGTGGGTTGTCATTTCCTTCTCCAGAGTATCTTCCCAACCCAGGGCTCAAATATGGGTCTCCGCATTATAGGCACAATCTGTCTGAACCACCAGGAAAACTCCTAAATCTGAGAAGCTTTTATATTAAAGAAAACTTTAATCACGTATCACTTTACAAAGTGATTGTAAAAATGACTCTCTTATTTCCAAGACCTATTTACGAGTTAAAATGATATTTGTATAAAAAAATGGAAATTGGCAAAGTATGTCTAAAATATAATGAGAAATTGTAATGGAAAGTTATAAAAATAACTTGTTGTTTGCTGTTTTTGTTGTTTATTTTAAACAGAAGCTATATCATGGCACAGAGGCTTCCCTGGTGGCTCAGAGGTTAAAGCATCTGCCTGCAGTGCAGGAGACCCAGGTTCGATCCCTGGGTTGCGAAGATCCTCTGGAGAAGGAAATGGCAACCCACTCCAGTACTCTTGCCTGGAAAGTTCCATGGACTAAGGAGCCTGGTGGGCTACAGGTCCATGGGGTTGCAAAGAGTTGGACACGACTGAGCGACTTCACCTTCACATCATGGCACAATTTAGGTTATAAGTTGCTACTTTCCTTCGGTTAGATTATTAAAATGAGTTATTGGGGAAGAGGGGGAGGCAGAGTGGCAAGAAGTTATGGGTTAGCTGATAATTAGACTCATGAAATTTATGTGATAAAAATCACATAACAAAGTCTGAATTTGGAAACAACATAAACTCTATTAATAATAACACTTCATAAGATTTTTCTTTTTGTTTTTGCCTTCTGTCTGGCTATTCTTATTTTTTCCCCCCTCAGATGAAATCTTAATGAAGACCTATGCAATAGTGTGATTTATAATTATCGATGGATGCAGTTAGAAGGCTTAATATTCTCTGATACTGCTTCAGCTTCTTTCTGTTTTTGTATGTCTTCAATCTTTGTCTTTATAGTCCAACTCTCACACCCATACATGACTACTGGAAAAACCATAGCTTTGACTAGATTTTTGATGGCAAAGTAATGTTGTTGCTTTTTAATATGCTGTCTAGGCTGGTCATAGCTTTTCTTCCAAGGAACAAGCATCATCAAAGAACTGATGCTTTAAAACTGTGATGTTGGAGAAGACTCTTAAGAGTCTCTTGGACTGCAAAGAGATCCAACAGTTCATCCGAAAGGAAATCAGTCCTGAATATTCATTGGAAGGACTGATGCTCAAGCTGAAACTCCAATACACTGGCCACCTGATGTGAAGAACCGACTCATTGGAAAAGACCCCGATGCTGGGAAAGATTGAAGGCAGGAGGAGAAGGAGATGAGAGAGGATGAGATCATTGGATGGCATCACCGACTCGATGGACATGAGTTTGAGTAAGCCCTGGGAGTTGGTGATGGACAAGGATGTCTAGTGTGCTGTGGTCCATGGCATCACAAAGAGTCAAACAGGAATGAGTGACTGAACTGAATCTTTGTCTGATCCTGCTAATTTTCTCTCCAGCATAAAATGTACTTGAATTCTACCAAAGACACCCCCTACCTGACCTTCAGCTGCAGTTCAGTTCAGTTCAGTCGCTCAGTCGTGTCCGACTCTTTGCAACCCCATGAATCGCAGCACGCCAGGCCTCCTTGTCCATCATCAACTCCCGGAGTTCACTCAGACTCACGTCCATTGAGTCCGTGATGCCATCCAGCCATCTCATCCTTGGTCATCCCCTTTTCCTCCTGCCCCCAATCCCTCCCAGTATCAGGGTCTTTTCCAATGAGTCAAGTTTTCGCATGAGGTGGCCAGAGTACTGGAGCTTCAGCTTTAGCTTCATTCCTTCCAAAGAAATCCCAGGGTTGATCTCCTTCAGCATGGACTGGTTGGATCTCCTTGCAGTCCAAGGGACTCTCAAGAGTCTTCTCCAACACCACAGTTCAAAAGCATCAATTCTTCGGTGCTCAGCCTTCTTCACAGTCCAACTCTCACATCCATACATGACCACAGGAAACACCATAGCCTTGACTAGACGGACCTTAGTCAGCAAAGTAATGTCTCTGCTTTTGAATATGCTATCTAGGTTGCTCATAACTTTTCTTCCAAGGAGTAAGTGTCTTTTAATTTCATGGCTGCAGTCACCATCTGCAGTGATTTTGGAGCCCAAAAATATAAAGTCTGACACTGTTTCCACTGTTTCTCCATCTATTCCCATGAAGTGATGGGACCAGATGCCATGATCTTTGTTTTCTGAATGTTGAGCTTTAAGCCAACTTTTTCACTCTCCTCTTTCACTTTCATCAAGAGTAGTTTGTGGTATACTAACATTCCACCATTTGTCAACCCCCATTAAAAATACACTTATTTCACTTTTAGGTTGTTAAACACTGTTGCAGAAAGTCAAATCATTATGCTTAGACATTAATTTACATTTTCTTAAGTAGAAATATAGTTAACATACAATATTATGTTAGTTTTATGTGTACTACATAGTGATTTGACATTTCCATACACTAGGAAATGATTGCCACAATAAACCTAGTGACCATCTGTTCCCATACAAAGTTATTACAGTATTATTGACCATATTATTTATGTCAAGTTACATCACTCTGGTACTTCTAAATTCCCTTTACTATTTCACCATCCCTACTGTCCTCCCCTTTGGCAATCATCTGTGTGTTCTCTGTATCTGTGAGTCTCTTTTCATTTTCTTTTGTTTCCTTTGCTTTTAATTTTCCACATGTAAGTAAGATCATACACTATTTGTTTTTCTCTATTTCACTAATATAAGACATATACATCTCTCTTCCTTTTCTCCACACCCTCTCCAGCACTTATTGCTCCCAATTTGGAACCAGTTTCTTGTTCCATGTCCAGTTCTGTTGCTTCTTGACCTGCATACAGATTTCTCAGGAGGCAGGTCAGGTGATCTGGTATTCCCATCTCTTTCTTTAAGAATTTTCCACAGTTTGTTGTGATCCACACAGTCAAAG
This sequence comes from Aepyceros melampus, assembly GCA_006408695.1. Classification (NCBI taxonomy): domain Eukaryota; kingdom Metazoa; phylum Chordata; class Mammalia; order Artiodactyla; family Bovidae; genus Aepyceros; species Aepyceros melampus. The sequence continues at coordinate 60,753 of SJXQ01005895.1, read as the reverse complement.
ACTTTGACATAGTCAATGAAGCATAAATAGATAATTTTCTGGAGCTCTCTTACTTTTTCAATGATCCAACAGATGTTGGCAATTTGATCTCTGGTTCCTCTGCCTTTTCTAAATTCAGTTTAAACATCTGGAAGTTCACAGTTCACATAATGTTGAAGCCTGGCTTGGAGAATTTTGAGCATTACTTTGCTAACATGCGAGATGAGTGCAGTTGTGTGGTATTTTGAGCATTCTTTGCATTGGGAATAGCAAGTAGATATTCAAGAATCTGACTTTAGTTAGAGAAAGCTGAAAAGATTCAAAATGACAATTTATTAAGATGACCCACTTTCTCATTTGGATAAGCAGTTCAGTTCAGTTCAATTCAGTTCAGTAGGTAGTGTCTGACTTTTTTCATCCCCATGGACTGCAGCACACCAGGCTTCCCTGTCCTTCACCAACTCCCAGAGCCTGCTCAAACTCATGTCCATTGAGTTGGTGATGTCATTCAACCGTCTCATCCTCTGTCCTCCCCTTCTCCTCCTGCCTTCAGTCTTTCCAGTATCAGGGTCTCTTCCAATGAATCAGTTCTTTGCATCAGGTGGCCAACGCACTGGAACTTCATCTTCAGCATCTGTCCTTCAAATGAATGTTCAGAAGCGATTTCCTTTAAGATTGACCGGTTTAATCTTCTTGCAGTCCAAGGGACTCTCAAGAATCTTCTCCAACACTGCAGTTCAAAAGCATCAATTCTTTGATGCTCAGCTTTCTTTATGGTTCAACTCTTAGGTCCATACGTTACTAGTGGAAAAACCAAATCTTTGACTAGATGGACCTTTGTTGGCAAAGTAATGTCTCTGCTTTTTTAATATGCTCTCTAGGTTTGTCATAGCTTTTCTTTCAAGGAGCAAGCCTCTTTTAATTTCATGGCTGAAATCACCATCTGCAGTGATCATCTGCAGTAGGATAAGTAGTAGGACCCATTAATCTTCTTTATCAGCTTTTCTTTGGTTCCAATTTATTGCTCTAAATGCTCTCTTAGCTTGGAGTAATTTCTTTTATTTTCTGAATCACTATATAGCACTATATTTCTTCCTCATAATGATGCATATATCTGATGGAATGTCTAGAGAATGTATACAGAATATGCATGTATATAAAACTGCATATCTATATAAGCTGTATATATGTAAATATAAAAAACTCCTACACGTAAAAATACAAAAAGACAAATCCCAAACATATAAAAATGACACAAAGGATTAACAGGCACTTCATAAAGGAAAATACCCAAGTTGTCAATGAGCACAGGGAAAAATGAACCATGTCATTTGTTGCCTGGTAAAAAACAATTAAACCTCGTATAATGTGATACTATAATTCACTGAATAAAATAAGAATTCAATGTTCTATAGTGACAATAAATAAACAGATAAAAAAAACAAGGAAAATATTTGAATAAAAATACAGAAACATTCTTTATAATAAATTATTAAGTAACAAATATATATTTAGCTTTATTGAAATCATTTTATGTAGTTATGTCATCCCTACTTAAAACTGTAAGCTTTGAATTGAAGCTCTTAAAGAGTTTCTCACATACTATTTTGAATTCTCTGTTTTTCAAACAGTGTTTGGCAGAAGTATTAATTAACTTGATGAGTATTAATTAACTTGATTTCACAAATCATTTGTATATTAAATCAGTGTGTTTTACATTTTAAATATTTTATTACTTCATCAATTATACCTCAATAAAGCTGAAAAATAAAGTAGTGGTCAGCTACTCTGTTTTAAATATATAAATTATATTTAGCTTTATTGAAATCATTTTATGTAGTTATGTCATCCCTACTTAAAACTGTAAGCTTTGAATTGAAGCTCTTAAAGAGTTTCTCACATACTATTTTGATTCTCTGTTTTTCAAACAGTGTTTGGCAGAAGTATTAATTAACTTGATGAGTATTAATTAACTTGATTTCACAAATCATTTGTATATTAAATCAGTGTGTTTTACATTTTAAATATTTTATTACTTCATCAATTATACCTCAATAAAGCTGAAAAATAAAGTAGTGGTCAGCTACTCTGTTTTAAATATATAAAGGAGATCAACAGACACTGTTAATGAGAATAAATGAAAACAAAAATATGTATATTTGTATGCTATTCTTTTGGGTGTAATGATTTATCATCATTTGCAGGATCCAATTAGGCTTGACCATTCTTTCTTGTAAAGATTTCTTATTTATAAGAAAATATTCTTGATGGTGAATATAATAACATGAGAATCATTATTTAGCTAAAACATGTTTTTAAAGTCATGCGTTTCTATGTGTACATCCCATTCCTATATGACTGTGAGCCTGTTGATATTTTCTTACTACTTTCAATACTGGATTTTGATTTTTTTTACATCACTTGTCTATCTTGTTCCTGTACCTCATTAAATAAAGTTTACACATTCTACTTTTCCCCTTAAATCTTAACAATTGCACTAATACATTTATAAATTATAATTATTGCTTAGCTTTCTTTTTAAATTAGTAGCAGTTTAATAAAGGTATATTTGACACACAAATAAACAACACATATTTAAATTATACACTTAGATAAGTTTTGATATGTGTGAAAAAAATCACCAGAGTGAAAATAATAAACATATAATATATTTTACATAAGTGGAATCATATAATATGTGCTCTATTTTATTTGGCTTATTTCACACAGCATAATTATTTTGAGATTCACTCACATTGTGGCTTGTGGTATAATTCATAGTTTTCATTGCTGGTTCATGTTACATTGTTTCAAAATGTGTTTAACCATTCATTTGCTGATGAGCATTTGAGTTGTGTACAGTTTTGAATTATTATAAATAAAGCTGCTAGAACATTTGTATCCAAGTCTTTCTATAAGCATACACTTTCATATGGTTGAATAAATGCCTAGGTGTGTAATTGATGGATCATATGGTAGGTCCATGTTTAACATTTTAAGAAATGGCCAAGTTATTTTCCAAATTTTCTGTGCCATTTTAATTTCTACAAACAATGAATGAAATTTTCAGATTTTTTTTATATCTTCACTGACATTTAGTATGCTCATGACATTACCCTGCTCTTCATCAATCTCTCACCTCTACTCCCCAGGGAGAAAAAAAAGTGAGCCCAAAGTTAGCAGAAAGAAATAACAAAGTTATTTATAAACAATAACAAAGTTAAGAGGAGAAATTCATAAAATAGAGACTGGAAAAACAATAAAAAATATCATTGAAACTGAGTTTTCATCTGGAAAGATAAACAAAATTGACAAACATTAGCTAGACTAGTTCAGAATAAAATCAGAAGTCAAAAATGAGACATTGCAACAGATACCACAGAAACACAAAGGAGAGAGTACTATAAGTGATCATATGCCAGTGAATTGGATAATCTTGAAAAAAATGCAACCTACAAAGACTGAATCATGAAGAAATAGAAAATCAGATTAATAATGAACAAGATGATTCAATCACTAATCCAAAAAAAGTACATGACCAGATAATTTTATTGCTTAATTCTACCAAATATTTAAAGAAAAGTAATGCCAATCCTTCCCCAACTCTGAAAAAAATTAAAGAGGGAACACCCCCAAACTCATTTTATGTAGCAGCATTACTCTATCCCAATCCAGATAAGAGATCAATATCCCTGATGAAGATAGATGCAAATATTATTAACAAAATAGTAGCAAAAAATTTCAGCATGCAATAAAGGGATCATTCACCATTATAATGGTGAGGTTTATCCCTTGAATGCAAGGATGTTTCAATGGATGCAAATGGGAGTCAGTACATTAATAAGATCAAAGATAAAAAATCATATTATCTTAATATATTCAGAAAATCACTTGACAATATAAAATGTTCTTTCATGTTAAAAATGTTCAACAAATTGTATACAGAATAAAAATACTAAGCACAAAGATGACCAAATATGACAAACACACAGCTAACATCATATTCAATGGTTAAGTTTGAGAATTTCCACCAAAATTAGAAACATGACAATAAAACTCACTCTCATAATTTCTGTTCAGAATATTACTGAAAGCCCTAAGCAAAGCAACCAGGCAAAATAAGGAAATAGAAGGCATAAGAAAGAATAATGATTTTTTTTTAAAAGCAACATTCTCTTTGTTTGCAGATGAGATGATATTATGTATGGAAAAATTTAAGACTCCTTTAAAAAAGCAACAAAATAAATACTACTTCAGTATACAACAATCAACATAGAAAAAAAAAGTTGCCTTTTTATGTAATAACAACACTTCTGAAAAAGAAAGATAACCCCATTCACAAAAGCATCAGAAAGAATAAAATACTTAGGAATCAATTTAACAATTTAACTTAAGAGGTGAAATATTTGTGAGATGGAAATTATTGATACACGCTATAGATAAAAAACATGAAGAAGACACAGAAACCACGTTAATGAATCAGAAGATTCCTAAAATATCCACACTACCCAAATCTGTATATAGATTCAACACAATGCCAATCAAAATCCCAATGGAATTTCTCATAGAAAGAAACATATCCTAAAATTTGCATGAAGTGAAGTTGCTCAGTCATGTCTGACTCTTTGTGACCCCATGGACTGTAGCCTACTAGGCTCCTCAGTCCATGGGATTTTCCAGGCAAGAGTCCTGGAGTGGGTTGTCATTTCCTTCTCCAGGGGATCTTCCCAACCCAGGGATCAAACCTGGGTCTCTCACATTGTAGGCAGACGTTTTACCATCTGAGCTACTAATTTACATGGAGCCATAAAAATACCTGAAATAAGCAAAGTGATCCCGAGAAAGAATACAGCCAGGGACATTACACTTTCTGACTTCAAAATAAACTATAAAGTTAAAGTAACCAAAACAATATGATACTTTTTGAAATGGAGACACATAGACCAATGGAACAGAAATGATAGCCCAGGAATAAATCCCACACATTTGGTCAATTAATATTTGACAAGGAAGACACACATTCTCAGTGGGGGAAAGGATAGTCTTTTCAATAGATGGTGTTGAGAAAATTGAATAACCATGTGCAAAAGGATGAAATTGAACCCCTATCTTACACCAGTCATGGAAATTAACCTAAAGTGGATCTGAAACCTTCAAATTCTTAGAAGGAACAGGGAAGAAAAAAAAAAACCTTGTTCTTTGTTTTACCAGCAATTTCCTCAATATGAAAAGAAAGCACAAATAAAAGCAAAAATAAACAAGTGGGACCCCATCAAACTAAAAAGCTTATGCACAGCAAAAGATAGCATCAACAAAACTGAAAAGGAAGCTTAAGGAATGGGAGAAAATACTTCCAACCTATTTATCTGGTAAGGGGTTAATAATATACATGATGCAAAGTGTTTTGGCCAAACCCTTAGCCAAATTGATTAAAAGAGAAACAGAGACAATATGCAAATAACTTAAGTTAAAAAAATAAATAAAAATAAAGTTACTACTAACCTTACAGAAATAAGAAAACTAGACAATATAGATAAAATAAGTAAACTTCTAAAAGCATACAAATTACTAAAACTTACTCAGATAAAATATCTGATCCATTCTATATCTAGTAAGTATAGTGATTCAGTGATTTTTTTCAAAATCACAACAAAGAAAAAAGTCCAGGACCACATGGCTTTACTGGTGAATTCTACCAAACTTCTAGAAAGGAATTAATACCATCTCAAAGTCTTCCAAACAATAGGAGAGGAGGAGATACTTTTCAATACATTCTATGAGGTCAGGTCAAGCATCTGTTCTCATCACTTCATGGTAAATAGATGGTGAAGAAGTGGAAATCGTGATCGACTTTATTTTTGGGGGGTTCCAAAATCACTGAAGATGGTGACTGTAACCATGAAATTAAAAGATGCTTGCTCTTGGAAGAAAAATTATGACCAACCTAGACAGCATATTAAAAAGTAGAGACATTACTTTGTCAACAAAGGTCCATCTAGTAAGGCTATGGTTTTTCCAGTTGTCATGTAAGGATGTGAGAGTTGCACCATAAAGAAAGCTGAGCACCAGAGAATTGATGTTTTGAACTGCGGTGTTGGAGAAGACTCTTGAGAGTTTCTTCAACAGCAAAGAGATCCAACCAGTCCAATCTGGAGGAAATAAGTCCTGAATATTCATTGGAAGGACTGATGCTGAAGCTGCAACTCCAATAATTTGGCCACCTCATGAGAAGAGCTGACTGATTTGAAAGGACTTTGATGCTGAGAAAGATTGAAGGTGGGAGGAGAAAAGGATGACAGAGGATGAGGTGTTTGGATGGCACCACTGACTCAATGGGCATGAGATTGAGTAAACTCTGGGAGTTGTTAATGGACAGGGAGGCCTGGCATGCTGCAGTCCATGGGTCACAGAGAGTCAGACACTACTGAGTGACTAAACTGAACTGAACTGATGAGGTCAGTATTGCTCTACTATCAAAGACAGACAAAGATAACATAAGGAAAGAGATATACACACTATTTTCCCTTAAGAACATAGATGTAAAAATCCTTAACAAAATACTACCAAACCAAACTCATTAGCATATTAAAGGATTACAGATGATGATCAATCGGCATTTATCTTAGGAATACATGAGTGGTTCACCTTAAGAAAACCAATCAGTATTATATGCCACATCAATAAAATCAAGAAAGAAAAAAAAACATGACATTTCAATTGATATCTAAAGAATATTTTGAAGCCACCACCCTTTTATGTTAAAAACAATGCTATCATAGGAAGATAATCGAACTTCCTGAACATAATAAAAGACATTTATGAAAAATTTACAGGTAACATTGTGCTCAATGGTCAAAGATGAAAAAGATATTTTCTTCCACTAAAATAAACTGTGGAAAATTCTGAAAGAGATGGGAATACCAGACCACCTGACCTGCCTCTTGAGAAATCTGTATGCAGGTCAGGAAGCAACAGTTAGAACTGGACATGGAACAACAGACTGGTTCCAAATAGGAAAAGGAGTACATCAAGGCTGTATATTGTCACCCTGCTTATTTAACTTATATGC
>SJXQ01005895.1:21954-53468 GCA_006408695.1 Aepyceros melampus | reverse complement strand
AAAAATCATACATCTCTGGTCAATTGTTTCTTGTCAAAGGTGCTAAGATGATTAAATGAGGAAAGAATGGTCTCTTCAACAAATAGTGCTAAGGACAAATGCATACTAATGTACAGAAGAATGAATTTGGACACATATCTCAAAAATTACAAAATTTATACAGAATTATACAAAAATTAACTCACAGTAGATCAAGGACATAAATATCAGGCTAAAATTATAATACTCTTAGAAGATAATATAAGGGTAAATCTTTATGACCTTGGATTTGTTAGTGGCTTCTTAGATATAACACCAGAATTATTAAAAATAGATAAAGATTTTATTTCATTAAAATTAAACACATTTATTCATGAAAGCATATTCATAGAAGAGAAAAAAACAATCTGTAAAGTTTGGAAAATATTTCCAAATCATATATATGATAAAAAGCTAGTAATCAAAAATATATAAAAGATAATTATAACTCAGCAACAATAAAAGACAACTCATTTTAAAAATGGGAAAAGTACTAGAATAGAATTTTCTTCAAAAAATATATACAAATGTGGAATAAGAACATAGAAAGATATGCAATATCATTAATCATTAGGAAATGTAAATCCAAACCACAGTGAGATACCTCTTCAAATCTACAATGATGGCTGAATTTTCTTTTTAATTAAGAAAAATCAAAAACATTAGTGAGAAATCAGAACCCTTGTATACTGCTGGTGAGAATGTAAAATTGTTCATATGTTGTGGGAAACATTTTGTCAGTTCCAAAAACAGATAAACATAGAACTACCATATAACCCAAAGATTCCACTGCAAATTATATACTCTAAATAATTGAAAACAAGTACTCAAACAAATTGGCGTCCCAGGTGGTGCTAGTGGTAAAGGACCCACCTACCAATGCAGGAGACATGAAACCCAGGTTCAATCCCTGGATCAGGAAGATCTCCCAGAGGAGGAAAGAGTATATTACTTCAGTACTCTTCCTGGAGAATTCCATGGACAGGGATTCCTGGCAGACTGAAGTCTGCTGCTAAGTCACTTCAGTCATGTCCGACTCTGTGTGACCCCATAGATGGAAGCCCATCAGGCTCCCCCATCCCTGGGATTCTCCAGGCAAGAACACTGGAGTGGGTTGCCATTTCCTTCTCCAATGCATGAAAATGAAAAGTGAAAGGGAAGTCACTCAGTCGTGTCTGTGGGGCTGCAAAGAGTCAGACATGACTGAAGCAACTTAGCATGCACACACTCAAACAAATACCTGGACACAAATATTAATAGAAGTCTGCTGCTAAGTCACTTCAGTCATGTCCGACTCTGTGTGACCCCATAGATGGAAGCCCATCAGGCTCCCCCATCCCTGGGATTCTCCAGGCAAGAACACTGGAGTGGGTTGCCATTTCCTTCTCCAATGCATGAAAATGAAAAGTGAAAGGGAAGTCACTCAGTCGTGTCTGTGGGGCTGCAAAGAGTCAGACATGACTGAAGCAACTTAGCATGCACACACTCAAACAAATACCTGGACACAAATATTAATAGTAGTACTACACACAAGAGCAAAATAGTGAAGACAACCTTTTCATCAACAGATGAATGGATAAGCACATTGTAAAAAGTTGGCTTAAAGCTCGACATTCAGAAAATGAAGATCATGGCATTTGGTCCCATCACTTCATGGGAAATAGATGGGGAAACAGTGGAAACAGTGTCAGACTTTATTTTGGGGGGCTCCAAAATCACTGCAGATGGTGATTGCAGTCATGAAATTACAAGACGCTTACTCCTTGGAAGAAAAGTTATGACCAACCTGGATAGCATACTGAAAAGCAGAGACATTATTTTGCCAACAAAGGCCCATCTAGTCAAGGCTATGTTTTTTCCAGTAGTATATATGGATGTCAGAGTTGGACTGTGAAGAAATCTGAGTACTGAAGAATTGATGCTTTTGAACTGTGGTGTTGGAGAAGACTCTTGAGAGTCCCTTGGACTGCAAGGAGGTCCATCCAGTCCATTCTGAAGGAGATTAGCCCTGAGATGACTTTGGAGGGGATGATGCTGACGCTGAAACTCCAATACTTTGGCCACCTCATTCGAAGAGTTGACTCATGGGAAAAGACTCTGATGCTGGAAGGGATTGGGGGCAGGAGGAGAAGGGGACGACCGAGGATGAGATGGCTGGATGGCATCACTGACTTGATGGATGTGAGTCTGAGTGAACTCCAGGAGTTGGTGATGGACAGGGAGGCCTGGTGAGCTGCGATTCATGGGGTCGCAAAGAGTCGGACACGACTGAGAGGCTGAACTGAACTGAACTGAGCATATGGATACATGGAATAATACTTAGTTGTAAAGAGCAATGAATTACTGACACATGCTACGATGTGGATGAACTTCAAAAACATTATGCTAATTGAAAGAAACCAGGCACAGAAGTATACATATTGAGTGATTCCATTTATATGGAAATATCCAGAAGAGGTAAATTTATAGAGACAAAACAGATAGGAAGCTGCCAGGGACTTGGGGGCGAGGAGAATGGAAGTAACTATTAAATTATGGGGTTTTCTTTTAGGATAGTGAAAGTGATATTGAATTAGATAAAGTTGTTGCATAACATTGTAAGTATATTAGATGCCACTGAATTGTTCACTTTGAGATGGTTATGTTTATGTTGCATGAATTTTGCCTCAATAAAAATATGAAATACAGTTATTCATATATAGTCACTCATTATGGAGTATCTCTGGGATAGTATATAAAGGTCTGGAATCAACGTTTGGCTCTTAGGGTCAAATTACTGTGAGTCAGAGGAGAAAGGGAGGTATATGGATACTGTATGTCCTTTGTACTGCTTGAATTCTTTACTGTGTTCTTATGTTATATTTATAATAAAACATTAACTTTTTAAAAATAAGATCAAAGTACTCTAAAAGTCATAGTAGCAACATTTGTTAATAAACTTTGTCTTAGATAAAGGAAACAAAGGTGAAAAAGCAAAAGACTATTCCTAGCAGTAGTAAGAAGGTAGAGGGAGAGAGTGTGGCTGATCAGACTTTAAAAGAAATTTAGAAAATGAGAACAGAATGGAAACATATATTGGCTACTGTGAATGGCAGGATTCTGAAGAAACTTAGGATCACTTCACCCTATATCTTTCATTGCAGTTAAATAGGGCCATGGTCTAAACATGCAAAACAAACAAAATAATAATAATTTTATTATTGTTAAAAATTGGAGTAAATAGTTCATGCGAAGGTTGTCCACTAGAATCAAGATATAGCAGTTGTATTTCCAAAGTGAACTATCTTTAAATTTCTCTTATAGTCTAATCTTGCAGTTTCATAGAAGTGCAGTGGTATCTGGTATTGCAAGGTGACCTAGTGCTAAAAAACATATGTATGATAAAATTTGCCATCAACATAGTATTCATAGTGCACCATTGAAATGTATCTCTTAGGTGAACTTCAGAGGGACTGGCTCCTTTTGTAAAGCAAAGATTCTTTTATAATGGGTCCCCTGACTTAATTAGAGTGGACATAATTAGAGTGTAGAGCTTCTCTTCAAACAGAGTTCACTAATTTTCCATGATTAAAACTTAAAAAAAAAAACTGTGTATATTTCTACTGTGCAGTATCAGCAGAAACTTTTCCTGTCTCCAAAATAACCATCTAACACATAAACTTCAGCACACACCCAGAGTAATGATAAATTGTTTAACTTCACTGTTTGGTGAGAAAGGCTGTGTTGGATTTGAACAAATTAAACAACCTTAAATTAAATAGAAGAAAAACTACCAATAAAATAGATTGTGAATGAGCAAGAGCTTTTAGAACTAGATGAAGAAAAAACAAGAACCAATTGGATTCTTTCAAAAGAATTCATTTTCAACTTGGATAAAATCCATTTAAAGATTTTTTTGCCCTAAAATTAAAGTATAAAAATCCCAGGCTGTGATAGCTCTAATTCAGAGCTATTTTGTGTTTGCTAAATGGAATGTGACAGGGATCTGAAAGAATGCTATACTACAGAAAATAATTAGTTGAGAAGTAACTTGATAATTTTACCACTGAGAAGAGTGAACTGAAATCAGCCTTTACTTCAATTATGTGTAAAGAAGAAGTATAATTACCTGCATAGATAATAATCAAGAAAACGGAAAATACATTTCTCTGTTATCTGGTAGATAGTGAGCTAGCTTGTTTAATCTGTTAACCCCTTTTACAGTAAAGATAACAAATTAGTTACTGCAGTGCCATCAAAATCTCACCCCCCAGTAAAATTGTTAGGAAAAAAATATTTTTTTCTCATGTAATAATATACTTTTCTCTGTTGGTATTCAGCTTAACCATGTAAATTTACAAAAATTTTTTATGGCAGTTTTCCCTGGGATATTAAGATAACTGCACCATGGCAAAGTCACAAATTACTGAAGGCTTCAATCTAGGTACTAAAACTACCATGTATTGTTTTTTTTTTTTTTCCTTCCTGATTTAAATGGATTGGCTGTTGCCTTTTAATGTTGAAGGAATAAGACTTCTCTGGATTTTAGATATCAGTATCTATCATAGACATTTGGACTGTGCCTGTACACTCAATTTCAGTATTACATTCACAGATATTTGGGTCGACCCAATCAACTGCAGTGCGCATATATAGCAGCAGATTTGGCAAGCTCCCAGGGCTCTCAGTTGCTCCTATCACAGGCTGCAAGTTAAGGCCAAGTTGCTGAGCCACAGATACTTCAGGCTGAAAAATCCCATACTGCTTTGTGAAAAAACGGAGAGTCTCGCTATTCAAATGAGGCAGGGAAATTATAGGCAAGTGAAACTGTGGGAGTCCTCTCTGAAAGTTGAATATTACAATTGCCAAGCCACTGGCACAAGTTTTACCACCTTTACCTCAAGTACTGGGGTGGGTGACTGTATTCAATAACTTCACATTTCATCCGCAAGCTGTTCTTTAACTCAGGGCATCCAAGAGCATGATGGTCTATTTGGGCAATAAACATGCCAAAGAACAGATTTCTTTGCTTCTTGCCACAGTAAACATCTTTGGATGTACTAAAATCATGCTGTTTTCATTTAACGTCTTTCATTCATGTCCCTAATCCCTCTAGGTTATGAGAGGTGACAAATCCATAGTTCCAGCAGAGCTAGTTTGGGATGGTGTGCTGTCTTGTATTATATCATTCTTCACAGTGCCTCATGATTTGCCTTGTATGACAAGTACTATACAAAATAAAGCTGTATTTCATGATGAAAATACCTGACTTAAAGTCACTGATCAAAATGGATTGGCATTTAAGACTCCATCAGGTTTTCATAGCAATTAGGTAAATTGACAGGTTAATCTGCCTGCCAAGTAGGACCAGAAAGATTCTTAAAAGGAAAAAAAATAGAAACCCTCCAAATCTTTTCAGGGTAAGGAAAGAGCTTTTCAATCTTGATACAATCTCCTATCTATGGCATTTAAAACAAAGTATGTAAAGAGAGAAAAAGGATATTGTTAGAACAATGGCATGAGAAAATAAAACCAAGCAGGAGGGTCATGCAGGTGGCTAGAATCAGTAAAAACAACAGTGGATAATATGCTCTGACTGAAAGTGTTATAGCCACCTACAATCTTAAGAGAGATGGTGGGAAGGATTACTTCTTTAATCATGGAAACATGGAGTTTCTTACTACTCCTTGGAGAAAGGGGAAGTATTTATTGCCACATCAGGCAAATTTAAGCAAAAAGGGAAGATGAAAAGAAAGACTCAGGAAATTAAAATTATGTACCACTTCTCCCTATGGGTGGCAGAAAAAATCCCAGAGATATTAATAAGGAAAGAATTAGAGAAGTTCCTAGAAAACTAGGAACTCACCAAAGTAGAAAATGAATATTCAAAAAGGCCATTAAGTCATATAGAAGTTTTTAGATTAATGCTAGAAGCAAAGGTATTTTAGGATGAAGCAGGCCAAGGTGAAACCAACCTCTAGATATGTAATAAAGGATCATATATTTCCCAAAGTTCCAGGCAGAATGAATTCTTTTTTAAAAAATGGCTAGAGAGGATTGTCAGTACAGAGAGTGAATAGAAACACTCAACACTTTTTATAGTTTTATTCTGATCCACAGAAATCTGTTACAATAGCAGCTGGTGGTCTCAAGAAAGTAGCAAGGGGGAACAAACCTAAATGTTAACACACAACTCTTTTATCTGGCAGGTTATGCTAAAATGTTGCAAATGCCAAGACTGCAAAGCAAATTATAGTAGTGTGTCTAAGGTTCAAGTTCATATGCCTTCCTATGTAGCCATTTGTTCAACATTTTTGTTGCTTATACTTTTCCCTTAATTCTGTCTTGTTCCCCAATATATAATATTAATCACTCTCTCATTTTAAATTGATATTAGAAAAATAGAGATAGATGAATGGTTCAATGAATTAACTGGAGAAAAGCCAATAATACGTAATGAAAAAGCAGGTTTAGAATTTCATATATAAACCACATTAAAATAAAGCCAAGTATGCCTGCTAGATTCTAGATCAGTCCATGATTAAAATGAAATGTAACAGTTAACTTATAGGATGATATCATAAATAATTCCAAACCTAAATACATGAAAAAACATTAAAATAAAGAATTGTATTCATTTCACTCCTGCAAAATCAGGGTGTCAAAAACATGACTAATTATGAGGAAATATGAAATTAACAGGAACATTAATTTTACATTTGAAGAGCCAAGAAAACTTTTCTTTTGCAGCTGGATTTCTGTCAACAGCAAGGTGAAGAAACATATGTCTCTATCGTGTGTTATAAGGAAAAATAAAAATGGTGCAAAATTTATATAAAAAGCTAAGCATTATTCACAAAAATATTACTGATAAAGAAAGTTAATTAATGATATTAATAAGTTACTTATATTACATATTATGTGAACCGGGAACTCCCTGATGTTCAAGCTGGTTTTAGAAAAGGCAGAGGAACCAGAGATCAAATTGCCAACATCTGCTGGATCATGGAAAAAGCAAGAGAGTTCCAGAAAAACATCTATTTCTGCTTTATTGACTATGCCAAAGCCTTTGACTGTGTGGATCACAATCAACTGTGGAAAATTCTGAAAGAGATGGGAATACCAGACCACCTGACCTGCCTCTTGAGAAATCTGTATGCAGGTCAGGAAGCAACAGTTAGAACTGGACATAGAACAACAGACTGGTTCCAAATAGGAAAAGGAGTACGTCAAGGCTGTATATTGTCACCCTGCTTATTTAACTTCTATGCAGAGTACATCATGAGAAAAGCTGGACTGGAAGAAACACAAGCTGGAATCAAGATTGCCGGGAGAAATATCAATAACCTCAGATATGCAGATGACACCACCCTTATGGCAGAANGGTCAGGAAGCAACAGTTAGAACTGGACATAGAACAACAGACTGGTTCCAAATAGGAAAAGGAGTACGTCCAAGCTGTATATTGTCACCCTGCTTATTTAACTTCTATGCAGAGCACATCATGAGAAATGCTGGACTGGAAGAAACACAAGCTGGAATCAAGATTGCCGGGAGAAATATCTATAACCTCAGATATGCAGATGACACCACCCTGATGGCAAAAAGTGAAGAGGAACTAAGAAGCCTCTTGATGAAAGTAAAAGAGGAGAGTGAAAACATTGGCTTAAAGCTCAACGTTCAGAAAATGAAGATCATGGCATCCGGTCCCATCACTCCATGGGAAACAGATGGAGAAACAGTGAAAACAGTATTAGACTTTATTTTTTGGGCTCCAAAATCACTGCAGATGGTGATTGCAGCCATGAAATTAAAAGCCACTTACTCCTTGGAAGAAAAGTTATGACCAACCTAGATAGCATATCCAAAAGCAGAGACATTACTTTGCAGACTAAGGTCCGTCTAGTCAAGGCTATGGTTTTTCCAGTAGTCATGTATGGATGTGAGAGTTGGGCTGTGAAGAAGGCTGAACACCGAAGAACTGATGCTTTTGAACTGTGGTGTTGGAGAAGACTCTTGAGAGTCCCTTGGACTGAAAGGAGATCCAACCAGTCCATCCTAAAGGAGATCAACCCTGGGATTTCTTTGGAAGGAATGATGCTAAAGCTGAAACTCCAGTACTTTGGCCACTTCATGTGAAGTGTTGACTTATTGGAAAAGACTTTAATGCGGGGAGGGATTGGGGGCAGGAGAAGAAGGGGATGACAGAGGATGAGATGGCTGGATGGCATCACTGACTCTATGGACATGAGTCTGAGTGAACTCCAGGAGTTAGTGATGGACAGGGAGGCTTGCCATGCTGCGATTCATGGGGTCGCAGAGTCAGACACGACTGAGTGACTGAACTGAACTGAACTGACTGAACAAATATAAATGGAATTTAGAAAGATGGTAATGATAACTCTGTATGAGAGACAGCAAAAGAGACACAGATGTATAGAATGAACTTTTGGACTCTGAGGGAGAGTGAGAGGGTGGGATGATTTGGGAGAATGGCATTGAAACACGTATACTATCATGTAAGAAACAAATCACCGGTCTATTTTTGATACAGAATACAGGATGCTTGGGGCTGGTGCATGGGGATGATCCAGAGAGATGATATGGGGAGGGAGATGGGAGAAGGGTTCAGGATTTGGAACTCATGTACACCCGTGGCATATTCATGTCAATGTATAGCAAAACCAATACAGTATTGTAAAGTAAAATAAAGTAAAAAAAAAAAAAAAAAAAAAAAACTGCTTTGCCAGGGTATGTGGGAAAAAATGTGAGGAGATTTAGAGAAAATGATAATCCAAGCCAATGATTAAAGATGACTAAGAAAGAGTTTTTCAGTAGTCTGGAGGAAACAGGCTCTGGTGTACTCTTCAACTGCCTTTTATGCAAACATGTTAAAGGAATAAATTATTTGGGATCTGATGAAAGGGTATATTTTGTATACTGCATGTTTTTTTCCTAGACTTTGCCTCCACTGTGACCTTCCCCTCTATCCCTTCCCTTTTTCTGCTCCATTTTCAATTCTCCATATCTCTTCTCTCTCTTCCTTTTTCCCTTCTTTCTTCTCTTTCCTGTTCTTCTCTTCTCCTCTTTCTCTTTTGCTACTGCTAATTCTTGTACAAGAATTATATGAATAATTGTACTTCCAGTTATTTGGATAAAATGTTGACCTATGGGTTATTCTCATACAATATAATGCTACTTTTAACCATGTAAGCTATGTGTATACTTGAGAAGACACTTTTGCCTCCTGCTATGCATAGCAATCTGTTAGAAAAGAGACATATGAAGATAATGACAGCTGATTCTTTTATTCAATAACCCATATGAAATATAACACAGCTAGGAAAACGTGGAGACTATTATAATGGAAACTAGTAAATCATGCTAAAATATTTTAAGTGTATGTATTATTTAGCCAAAACTTAAATAATAAATCCATGAAATTAAAAGATGCTTTTAAATCACAGCAGGATCCTCTATGATCCACCTCCCAGAATACTGGAAATAAAAGCAAAAATAAACAAATGGGATCTAATTAAAATTAAAAGCTTCTGCATAACAAAGGAAACTATAAGCAAGGTGAAAAGACAGCCTTCTCAATGGGAGAAAATAATAGCAAGTGAAGCAACTGACAAACAACTAATCTCAAAAATATAGAAGCAACTTATGCAGCTCAACTCCAGAAAAAATAAATGACCCAATCAAAAAACTGGGCCAAAGAACTAAATAGACATTTCTCCAAAGAAGACATTTGGATGGCTAACAAACACATGAAAAGATGCTCAACATCACTCATTATCAGAGAAATGCAAATCAAAACCACAATGAGGTACCATTTCACACCAGTCAGAATGGCTGCGATCCAAAAGTCTGCAAGCAATAAATGATGGAGAGGGTGTGGAGAGAAGGGAACCCTCTTACACTGTTGGTGGGAATGCAAACTAGTGCAGCCACTATGGAGAACAGTGTGGAGATTCCTTAAAAAATTGCAAATAGAAATGCCTTATGAATCCCACCTCCCAGCCCATATCAACTCTCTGGATCATCCCCGTGCACCAGTCCCAAGCATCCTGTATCCTGTATCAAACATAGACTGGTTATTCGTTTCTTACATGATAGAATACATGTTTCAGTGCCATTCTCCCAAATCCTCCCACCCTCTCCCTCTCCCTCAGAGTTCAAAAGTCCATTCTACATTTCTCCAAAGAAGACATACGGATGGCTAGCAAACACATGAAAAAATGCTCAACATCACTTATTATCAGAGAAATGCCAGCCAAGACCACAATGAGGTACCATTTCACACCAGTCAGAATGGCTGCGATCCAAAGTCTGCAAGCAATAAGTGTTGGGGAGGGTGTGGAGAAAAGGGAACCCTCTTACACTGTTGGTGGGAATGCAAACTAGTGCAGCCACTATGGAAAACAGTGTGGAGATTCCTTAAAAAATTGCAAATAGAACTGCCATATGACCCAGCAATCCCACTGCTGGGCATACACACTGAGGAAACCAGAATTGAAAGAGACACATGTACCCCAATGTTCATTGCAGCACTGTTTATAATAGCCAGGACATGCAAACAACCTAGATGTCCATCAGCAGATGAATGGATAAGAAAGCTGTGGTACATACACACAATGGAGTATTACTCAGCCATTAAAAAGAATACATTTGAATCAATTCTAATGAGATGGGTGAAACTGGAGCCGATTATACAGAGTGAAGTAAGCCAGAAAGAAAAACACCAATACAGTATACTAACACATTATATGGAATTTAGAAAGATGGTAATGATAACCTTGTATGCAAGACAGCAAAAGAGACACAGATGAATAGAACGGACTTTTGCCAGTTTCATTTTATCTTATTTTAATTCCATTGTCTAGATTAGTATTTGTGGTATATATTTGTGACCATCCTGAGTCAGTGACAAACTCTGCTAATTTTTTCCTCCTTACTCTCAAATATATTATGTTTTTGTCTATTTTAAATGTTTTTGAACCATTTGATAGTCTTCTTGTTGTTTCATTGCAAGTTGTGTCCGACTCTTTTGCAACCCCATGGACGCTAGCCCACCAGGCTCCTCTCTCCATGGGATTTCCCAGGCAAGAATACTGGAATGGGTTGTCATTTACTTCTTCATGGCATCTTCCTGACTCGGGGCTCAAACCCAGGTCTACTGGTTGGCAGACAAATTCTTTACTGCTGAGCCACCAGGGAAAGTCTTAGCTACATTGAACTAATGATGCAGATGGGCCATGACATAGCCTTTCCACTAATATCCCAAAGCATGCCATCTGTTCTATATCCCATTTATCAGTCATGATCCAGTCAGAAAAATAACTCCTTTAGGCATTTCATACAGAGGGAATTTATTAAAAGAAGTGGTTAGATGTGAAAGAGGAAAAGAATAAAATAGGGAATAGTGAGGCAATCCAGAGACCAGAAACAGCACTAAAGCGTTTCTGTCCCTTGGGCTGGAAAGACAGTCAGATGAACTTTATTCCCAGAATCCAGAGGCCATTTAATAAGAATCCTTTTAGTAAGAGTTAGACCATGATGAGGGGCTGGTAGAGGAATTGGGATCACAGAAGGAGGAGATTCTAGTGGTGTCTTGAGTCAAAGGGAAAAAGCATCCTTCTGCTATTGATAACAAGAGAGGGAAAAATATATCCTGGCTTTCTCCCATCTCCTCTTGGATATTATACCAGTTCCTCACTTGGCCAAAAATTTCCAGGTTCCAGTTGCCAAAGAAGCCTAAAAATGGAATACCTTCTAATCCAGAGGAGACTGGGGAAGGACAGGTAATGTGTTTGAGAACAAATGAATAAATAACTGACACACTGACCATCTTTGCAATTCCCTATGAAAGAAAGGGATTAATTTAGTATCTTTCAGTCAGCACCATCTAAAAATTATCTCTTAAATTTATCTCTTAAGTATGTCATGAGATACAAGCAGCTTGAAAGAATTTTTCACTTTTAAAGTGAAATGTTCAAAATCATATTGACACAGTCCAGTGACTGTTTTGACATGATATGGACATAGTCATACCATTATGTTTTACTAATTATTTAGGGGTTATAATTCCACATGGCAGGCAAAATTTAATCATTTATGGCCTAACATATATGTTTATATACTCCTTCCCAGACCTCTTCTCATTCAAGTTGCCTGAAATTGCAACATTACAGGTTTACTTACTGTGTTCTCCAGTGAAGTTTCCAATTGACATGTGGTCTTATGATCCTTATGGGGAAAGCAAAATCTACAACTATGTCTACATAACATAAATTTATCTTGTTGAAGAGGAAGAACAAAATCTACTAAACTGTTTATGGTGAGTCATATAGAACAGCACTGTGTTTTGGACAGAAATCATGAAAGATATAGAACTCTATGGAAGACAAACTTCAGTAAAATAAATTTGAGATTTTACATTCGATAAATCTCCTCCAGTAAAGTCACAATTATTAACAAGGAGTTGATGACCAAAAAATGCTTAACCTAGCATTCTAAAACTAGTGTTTTAAAAGAATCAGGCTGCCGCCATTTTCCAGTTAGAGACAGCAGGTGTATGAATTAGGGCTGTGATCACAGCACATATATGATACATGAAAGTGACAATGTGGACATTAATTGGTAAGTATTGAGTTAAAATTGGACTAAGAGTGTTATTCAGTTTTAAGAAGTCATAAGGAGCCAGTATTTTCCAATGTTCAAAAGAATAGTTGTGTCAATAAACATGGGTGTATAAAGATATTTGTTGAATCACCATTTATAGTAGTGAAATTCTGAAAACAAAGATGCTTATCTCTGATAATCGCTAGATAATATATATTTAATATTATATTGCATGTATTAACATAGAATATATGAATGTATATTTAAATACAGATATATGTATGTGTATGCATATATGCATATAAGATTACATCCCTATTAACAAAAATGAGTATAGACGCGGAATGAGTATAAACAGGTGGTAGATGGGGAAAGATGACAAAGATATCTATTGAAATGTGATGTGCTTCTTTTTATGAATCAGGCCTGTCAGGATACACATTACTTTTACTAAATTTCTTTGGTCACATCCAACTGCAAGGGGCCTAGAAAAGGAAATCCAAGTACAGGCCCAGGAGGGAGAGGGGAATACATATGTTGGTAAGCATTGGCAGTCTCTTCTTCAAAGAGTTATCATTAATAGCTGCCTTCCATTGGCGTGGAGTGAAAGACAGGGAAAATAAATAATTATAAAAGACACTGAAGTCAAGCTGACATGTTGAGTAAGGAGATGGAAAATTATAATGTGTTTAACTTCTAGAATAATCAGGGGTGCTAGAAAGATACCTTAAAGAATATACCAAGTAAGCAGTGGGGAATGCAAATAGGTCCTGGAAGAGAAGTAGGAACTAGAGTAAAGTTTCTATCAATTCATTTGCCTGGAATAAAACACATGCAAACCAAAAAATCTGCTATGGGTCAAAAATAATATATTCATTGTGTTACATAAAAGGAAGTGGGAGATGAAAGTCAAGGGAAAAGGGCAAACTAGGCAAAGAAGTCACTCAGTTGTGTCCAACTCTTTATGACCTCGTGGATGGAGGCCTGCCAGTATCCTCTGTCCATGGAATTCTCCAGGCAAGAATACTGGAGTGGGTTGTCATTCCCTCCTCCAAGAGATTTTCCCCATCCAGGGATTGAGCCCAGGTCCTCTGCATTGCAGGCAAATTCTTTATCATGTGAATCACCAGAGAAGTAGGAAGAGAACCAGAGTATCACAGTGCCATGGTTGCTGAGCTTGATAAACTCAGGTCCTGAGAAACAGTGGTTGCAAAAGGTGATGTGTTATTATAAAAATTGGGGAATGAGAGCTAGTTGAAGAACTCATCTTAGCAGGGAAGAAGAAAATCTTAAGAAAAACTAGAATAGTTTCTTGATGATGCAGTTAATTTTCTCTTGAATCAGCACTTCTCTCTTCAAGGTTCTTTTCCCCTGCTTTAACTCCACTGAGTGACTGACTCTCTTTCTATGTGTAGCTCACATTTATACCTCCAAAGATGTCATGGTCTTCATAGACTGGGACCTGGGGACTGGATTGACGAGGAGAAGGATGCAGAGGACCCAAGTCTCGAGTGAAACAGGGGTACTTTATTTGCAAAAATGCATGCTTATATATCTTCAATAAAATGATTACTCAGCCATTAAAAAGAATGAAATTCCACCAGTTGCAACAAAATGGATAGTCCTAAAAGTCACTGAAGGAAGTCAATGAAGGGAATCCAAGCAGGTGCTCTTTCCCATTTTCTCAGTCCTGAGAACTGCATGCAGCTCTGCTCGTTCTTGTTTTCCAGGAACTGATAAGGAACAGAGTCCTTGAGAAATGACACACAAAGGAAGAAAACAACATACTAGATCCCTTAAAGTTGAACATCCCCTGACACCAAGATAAAATTTGATTGATGGGGGTAGCTGTTATTTGATACAGAGGCTCTTATGACAAAGGTCTAGGCATGGGCTTCCTCAAGAGCTGTTGGCAGAACTTCTGGTATGAACATGGTAGGTTAGCTCAGAGTCTACTCTTCTTCCTCAGGGAATACAATAGAACAAAGACATACACACACACACAAACAACTCTCATTTTCAGTGACACCAGGAGGCACACAAAATATGGGAACTCCAAGCATTGTATAATGGTGGCCAGAAGTCTCTGAGAAGCAGAGCTATCTGGGAAGTGATGTTGATAGAGCTGGATTAAAAGAGCTTGAGTACTCAGGATGCTGAGTGGCAGCAGACTTCAGGAAGAACTCACAATACAGTCTCTTAGGAGAGAAACTAAACCTGAAAGTATACGTGTTGAAACTTAAGCTAATGCTGCTATGAGAAGATCTAAGCTCAAACAGAGCTAATGTCAGGTCATAGTAAACCTGCCAAGGGCAGGGAAGAACAACAGGGCAGAAAGTATCACAGAAAAGACTATTAGATTTCAGATTATAGTGGTGCCATGTAAATAGTGTTGGAAGAACTCAAGAGATAGAATAGAAGATATTGTTTCTTCCAAAATAGTTTTGGAAGAACTCACGAGATTCCGTTGATCCTCGAACAACATGGGTTTCAACTCAGGGATACACTTATACACTGATTTCTTTTGATAACTATGTGCTGCAGTACTGAATGGTCTGTAGTTGGATAATGTGGAACCTCAGGTTTGGAGGGCTGACTGTAAAGTTCAGTTCAGTCAGTCATTCGTGTCCAACTTTGTGACCCCATGGCCTGCAGCATGCCAGGCTTCCCAGTCCACCACCACCTCTCAGAATTTGCTCAATCTCATGTCCACTGAGCCAGTGATGCCATCCAAACATCTCATCCTCTCTTGTCCCCTTCTCCTCTTACCTTCAATATTTTCCAGCATCAGGGTCTTTTCCAGTGAGTCAGTTCTTCATATCAGGTGGCCAAAATATTGGAGTTTCAGCCTCAGCATTAGTTCTTCCAATGACTATTCAGGACTGATTTCCTTTAGGATGGACTGGTTGGATCTCCTTGCAGTCCAAGGAACTCCCAAGAGTCTTCTCCAACAAGACAGTTCAAAACATCAGTTCTTTGGTGCTCAGCTTTCTTTAAAGTCCAACTCTTACATTCATACATGACTACTAGAAAAACCATAGCTTTGTCTGCAAAGTAATGTTTCTGCATTTTAATATGCTGTCTAGGTTGTTTATAGCTTTTCTTCCAAGAAGCAAGTGTCTTTTAATTTCTTGGCTGCAGTCACCATCTGCAGTGATCTTGGAGCCAAGGAAAACTAAGTCTCTCACTGTTTCCATTGTTTCCCCATCTCTTTGCCATGAAGTGATGGGACCAGATGCCATGATCTTAGTTTTTTGAGTGTTGAGTTTTAAGCCAGATTTTTCACTCTTCTCTTTCACTTTCATCAAGAGGCTGTTTAGTTTCTCTTCACTTTCTGTCATAATGGTGGTATCATCTGCATATCTGAGGTAATTGATATTGCTTCTGACAATCTTGACTCCAGCTTGTGCTTCATCCAGCCAGGCATTTCGCATGATGTACTCTGCATATAAGTTAAATAAGCAGGATGAAAATACACAGCCTTGAAATGGTGGTATGGACCTAACAGAAGCAGAAGAATTAAGAAGAGGTGGCAAGAATACACAGAAGAACTGTATGTTTCATGACCCAGATAACCATGATGGTGTGATCAATCACCCAGAGCCAGACATCCTGGAATGTGAAGTCAAGTCGGCTTTAGGAAGCATCACTGCAAACAAAGTTAGTGGAGGTGATGGAATTCCAGTTGAGCTATTATAAATCCTGGAAGGTGATGCTGTGAAAATGCTGTACTCAATATGCCAGCAAGTTTGGAAAACTTAGCATTGGCCACAGAACAGGAAAAGGTCAGTTTTCATTTTAATTCCAAAAAAGGGCAATGCCAAAAATGTTGAAACTAGCAAGCAATTGCACTCATCTCTCACACTAGCAAAGTAATACTCAAAATTCTCCAAGCCAGGCTTTAGCAGTACATGAACCATGAACTTCCAGATGCTTAAGCTGGATTTAGAAAAGGCAGAGGAACCAGAGATCAAATTGCCAACATCTACTGGATCATGGAAAAAGCAAGAGAGTTCCAGAAAAACATCTATTTCTGCTTTCTTGACTATGCCAAAGCCTTTGACTGTGTGGATCACAATAAACTGTGAAAAATTCTGAAAGAGATGAGAATACCAGGCCACCTGATGTGCCTCTTGAGAAATCTGTATGCAGGTCAAGAGGCAACAGTTAGAACCAGACATGGAACAATGGATTGGTTCCAAATTGAGAAAGGAGCATGTCAAGGCTATATCTTGACTGTAAAGTTACCTACAGATTTTCCACTACATGGAGGTCAGTGCCTTCCTCCAACTCACCCCATATAGTTCAAAGATCAACTGTAATTGTTTTGTGAGTTCTTCTTAAGGTACCTACTTATCACCCCAAAACATGAGATGACTGGAAAAGAAAATGGTAAAAGACTGGTGGTAACCCTGAATATATATAAAGTTAGAATTATGGGGGAAAAAGAAAAATCAATTTTGGAATAGGAAGATGAGAGGTATAATAAGCTTGTTGATTGCTTCATTTTTATTCCAACTAGATCAGTTGCATCTGTATTGTTACAATTATTGTTCCAAGAAGACAAAATAACTTAATGTGGAAAACAAATGGGCATTCTGAAGCAAGGTGATTCACAACTGTCTTTCTCAGACTAATATTCTGGGGATGTATTTTTTTTCTGCAGGCAAAGTGGCTTCCTCACCTAAATTGGACTTGTGGTAACTTGTGCTTGTCCTTTAAGAGTTGACTGAGAGTAAATGGAACTGCATGTGACCCGTGGTCGTAGGAAGATGTGCCCAAAGACTGGCCTCACAAGGGTTGCTTGGGTCTGCACTCTACCTTAGACTGAAATCTTGGGCATTTACAACCCTGCAGACTCTGCTTTCCTTGTTCGCACTCAGATGAGATTTGGTTGACTTAAGTACAATTATTTGTGAGGCTGATAAATATTTGTCCTTTTTCTTTCTCTCTCATCCCTGCTGAGACAATTCTCCTCAATCATCCCCTGGGTCTCTTGCCTTTTGGAACCCTTGCTGAGCACAGCTTCATGGAGATTTGACGATGGGGTTGGTGAGAGCTGCTTGAAAGGCCTGTCTGTCTATAACCCTGAGGAAACCTTTGTCCTGTTTTACTATTTGCTGATGATTTTTTATGAGCTTATTTTAATTAAACCTTATAGTGAGTGCTGAATAAGCTGTACAGAAGTCAATGTGGAAAATAAAAGGAAGAAGAAAAATGGTGAGTTCATTTGTTTTCCAAAAGCCCCTAAAAAACTAGGGAACATAGTCAAATCAGTCTGAATTTATTTCCATGAAGTGAATTCCTCCATTTGCATGCTTGACTCAGTTGACTGCCTAGTAATGATCACATGCAGGAGGATGGAAGAATTAGCTGACCTGTTTCCACAGCATGAATGATAGGAAGAGAGGAAGTCTGGCTCATTGTTCAGACTGGCTGGAATTTGTGTTAAGACATGAGTGATGGGAACTTTATAATCATCAGTGTGATTTACATAATGAAGAAAATTTACCTTGCCCACAAATGTCCCTTCTGTGTGTCATGAAACCCCAACACTGTCTCACATTCTTGGATCCTGAAGATTTATGTATAAATATGTGATATACAAATGCAAAATACAAATTCTCTATGGCAGAAATAACACATAATAATAGCTATGATACAGTCAAAACATAGCTCAGATTCATGTGTAAAAATAGCCTTCTTATAACTTACCAGGGGCCTAGTACACAGGGTGGCAGGAGGAAGATTTTCCTGGGCAAAAGGGAGGCAGGAGAGTGCAGAGGGCATGAAGGCTGCCTGAATAGGCACTAACATAGTATGAATGGGAACCTTGGAACAGAGGCTAGAAAAGAGTCCTTAAAGGGGAGCTTGGGTCCAGGAATTAGGTTATTTTCTAATTATACATAGGGAGGATCTGCTGCTGCTAGAACTGGAAATTTCACATACACCGCACTGGCTTCCTTTCCTAATGTTTTGCTGAAAAGCCTCTTTTATTTGGGCTAAGAGGTGAAAATAAGGAGGACAAAAGGGCAAAGAAGGGCCAGTTATTTAAGGCAGTCAGAGGGAGAACATAGGAGGCATTTTGGTTAAAATTAGACAGAAAGAAGCAGCAGTTAAAAGTCAATCTGCAGGAAATTAGACCATAGGGATGATTTCAAAGCTCCAGTTTTGCCTCTGTGGGTGACATCTTTTTGATCCTTCTCAAGCAAAAAGGAAACAGTTAAGTTTTCTCCCAGGGATGGCCAGGAATCAGGAGTGGATTTGTAGTGTGTGATACAATTTCATGTTCAAGATAAAGCCCTGTGCCTTGGCCAAGCCAAATGATGGATAGGGATAGGAAAGAACTGCCTTTAGATCTGTAGAAATGTGCTTCCAGTGGGTTTTTTTTTTTTCCTGCTGGGAATTAACTGGGATTCAATTCTTTGCTTGGAAGGATCACTGTGTGCTGAGCATTTTGTTTAGGGGACTTACCTGCTGAGTCAGTATTTTGGAACTCCAGGTCAAGGATATTGAGGGATAAGGCTGAGTGGAAGCAAAGTCCCACAAGTGCAGCCCTTGAGGATGAAAATACCACCAAACATTGACAATGAGCACCTGAGGACAGGAACTGTGCCTTCTGGGTTGTTGTAGTGGGGTCACCTGGGAAGTAGGCTCTGAGACGGAGATCAGCATGCAGGATGTTTCTCAATGGGTGCTTTTGAGATCAACATCTGTGGAAGGGAAGGGAAAGAAACAGGAAGGGGTAGAGGGAGAAGCTGAGTGAGCCCCACAGGGAATTCTGGAGCTGGCTTGGCCCTTTGGTTGACATGAGCGGGAGGAAATTAAGAAATTATTGGGTTTAGCCTGTCTGGGTAAAGAGGTGTGATCTTGGATAAGGCAGGTTTCTCCTGCCAATGAAGCCTTCAGAGAGGGACAACAGCTCAAAGTTGTCTTCCAGGAATACTTTCAGGAGCTGGGGAAATGAGTCCTTAAAATCTGACATCTTCAGCTCTAACACAATACATTGTAGACAGTTAATGCTAACACATATTTTTTGACCAGATGATCAACTGATTTTCTAAGAAGTAATAGAAACATCACTTCTGCAAGGATCCCATCTCTGTTAGTGCTGTGACATCCCTCTGCACTTATCCTTGACAGGATGGAACAGGTTAAGGAGGATTTAGAGAAAAACCCCTGCCCAGACATTGTTCAAATTAATGTACAGAGAACCAGTTATGTTCTTCCAAGATGAGAGTCCAGTGTCTCTCAGTGGGTTGTTTTTGCCCTCTGAAGGACATTTAGTAATATCTGGAGACATTTTTCATAATCATGAATGAAGAGGGCAGTGCTACTGGCATCGGTGGGTTGATGTCAAGGATGCTGCTAAACATCCTACAGTATGCAAGGCAGTGCCCATAGCAAAGACCATCCAGCCAAAATGACAGCACTGCTGGACTTGAGAAGCTGTATCTTGGGCCATAGAGTTAACCATAAGAGTGCGTGATGCTCTCTCTCTCTCCCCGTGATGTTCATCCCTTCAATCCCAAAGCATGTATTTTGTGGGTACCTCTCCTATTGCACTTAGCTTGTGTCTCAATTCAAATATTGTTAAAAACTTGTCTATTCCCTTAGGAGACTATGAATGCCTGGAAGGTATGAATAGTTTTATTTAATCTAAATCTCTTGTAACACTTAGCACATGGTAGGAATTAAGTTGTACTGAAAATACATTGGAAAAGCACTGATTTCTCAGGATGATATCTCTGTGCCAGACCATACTGGTGCTCCTCTCATCATCTCAAATACTCACTATGAGGTGTTAAGAGTTTGGGTCCTGTGTAAAGTCATCAAGTGAGTCATCAGGACAAAAGGCAGTTTATATTTCAGGGTAACTCAGGGCATAGAAATTCCAATCTGAAGATGATGTGTAGTTGTTCCTTATTTCCTCAGGGTATCAGAGGTGGAGACTGGCCAAAAATGGCCTCTGAAGCTGAGGACAGGAAGAAGCATCCAAGGAAGAGAGGGTGGTCTCTCATTTATGCCTTGTTCCTTTTATCCTCCAGCACTATGTGGGCTCACTCATATTCCTTTCTCCTCCTCCTGCACATAATTGATGGGGGATAGATGGTCCTGTCTCTTATTTCTCTGGGTCTCTTGGAATCAAGACCATCTTGACTGCATCCATGTAAGCATGTGGACAGGGCCATATTCAAGGCTATGATCTTGACTGAGGAAAGAGGAAGTGTAAGACCTTCTTCCTCTTTTCTCTACCTTTCCTTGTCTGAGAATATATGGCAGAATTACTCATCAACTTTCAAATCTTAATTTACAGATAGGCTGAATCTCAGACCCCACTGACAATAAGTCTGTGCCCACCCACTCAATACCGATTTTAGTGTCATTTTAATCTGCAAGTTTATTAGACCATGCAATTCAATCACATCAATGTATTAAAAGTCCCCAGGATTGAAACTGCTTCATTGTACAGTATGTATTTCTGTTCATGGAGCAATTTATTTTTCCAATTTTTCTAGAAGGAAACTCTAAATATTTCTTGCTTGTGGTGGAGCATTAGTGACTAAAATTTTGGGGCATAAGTTTCTTGGTACTTATCCTAAGTGGAATTGTAGAGTTCCTTCCTCTTAGTCCCTGAAGATCTATTTTCTGGCATTCAGCCCTGAAGAAGTCAGTAGAGGTGATGTTTTGCTCATTGCAATAAAATTCATATCTCCCCGTCCTGCAGAAGACTATGTCATTTACATAACACATTCAACCCAGTTGGCACTGTTGTCACCTATCATTCAGTTAGGTATTTAGGCTATGTCCTACTCTAGTCATAATGAAATCATTATGAAAATTAATGGAGAAATGCATTCTACTTGGGCTGCTGTTGCTGCTGCTAAGTCACTTCAGTTGTGTCCGACTCTGTGCGACCCCAGATACGGCAGCCCACCAGGCTCCCCCATCCCTGGGATTCTCCAGGCAAGAACACTGGAGTGGATTGCCATTTCCTTCTCCAATGCATGAAAGTGAAACGTGAAAGTGAAGTCACTCAGTCATGTCCAACTCCTAGCGACCCCATGGACTGCAGCCCACTAGGCTCCTCCATCCATGGGATTTGCCAGGCAAGAGTACTGGAGTGGTTCTACTTGGGCAGACATTGGCTTTTAAGTTATAACATCTCCATTGTTATTATTAATTGTTTTTACGTGAAAATATCATGTGATTGGGCCAAATTATGAATCAGTCCTCTGCCAAATTAAACTCTTAAAATCACCATCATTATTGGGTTATGCTAATGTGAAATAGAAGCAATCAAACCTAGCAAACATTAGAACATGCCTAACGAGTGGAGAAACAGAGCGATGTTTCCCAAAATGCCTCACTCTCCAAATCACCACTCCTTTATCATCCCCTCGATAAGTGTTTCAATATGTGCATGCATACATATATATGTGCACACACACTCACAAGAAAATCCTTAAAGACAACCTTGCAGTAGGTCAAAGTAATTAAAGCCCTAAATTCATGTCTAGTCACATTTTGAAAAAGGATTTGATAATCTCACTTGTGATTAGCGATTCCAATTCATTCACCATGCTGTGAATATTTATTTTGAAATTGGAGATTTGGCCTCATACTTGGGGAAATATACAGAGTTTTAAGTAATTTTCCTAAGAAAAGTAAACAAGGGAAATGTTTTATTAATAACAAGAAAAACTATAGGATATTATTTATTATTTATTTATGACTTAGGAAATTCAGCATGTTTAATATAAAATTTAAGCAAATTTGTATTTCTACAACCTCCTGAAAATTTAATGAGATATAATTGACATAAAGCATTTTGTAAATTTTAAGATATAGAATGTAATGAGTTGATATATATGTATATAATGTGAGATGTTCACACATTCATTACTCATATAGTTATAGTTATTTTTTTGTGTGGTGAGAACTTACAAGATCATGATACAGGATGCTTGGGACTGATGCACGGGGATAATCCAGAGAGATGATGTGGGGTGGGAGCGGGGAGGTGGGGGTCGGGATTGGGAGTTCATGTACACTCGTGGCTGATTCATGTCAATGTATAGCAAAACGAATACAGTATTGTAAAGCAAAACAATCTAAAAAATAAAAATTAATTAAAATAAAAAAATAATACATTTAAAAAAAGATCTACTTTCTTAGCAACTTTCAAATATATATTACTGTCAACTGTAGACACAATGCTATGTATTACATGTCAAGTGAATTATCTTATAACTGGAAATTTGTCCCCTTTGATCACCTTCACCCACCTCCCCATTCCCTTGCCCATTTCCCCTGGCAAACAACAATCTACTCATTTTCTCTATGAGTCAGTTTTTATTTTTTTTCATTTTACAATAAGATGAGATCATATAGTATGTCTTTGTCAATCTGCTGAAGCTCTTAATAATAAATTTAAATGTTAATTTATTAAATTAATTCATTAAATTAGATTTGCCAATTTATTAAACTTATTATATAGAAAGTGAGGCAAAAGTCAACTCTTATGTTCATAGTTTGTCAGTTATGTGCAAAATAAAAGAAGAAAATGATTGCTGTTAAAACACCAACTGGAACAACCAGAAAATATACATTTAGGGGATAAGAGTTTCCAAGAAAGTGTAGCAAAAAGAGGATGAAGTTTGGAGTCAAAAGTCCAGGTTAGCGATTTAATGTTTCTGAGTCTCAGCTGTAAAGTCAAATATACCTCCTAGGATCAAGTAGAAATCAAGGAGATGCTATATATGAAGGGATTTTTAGAAACTCAGTACCATAATAGATATTATTTATCATCGACATCTTTGCCTTTCTCAGTACTTGTACAGTTGACCCTTCAACAATTCAGGAATTAGGGGTGCTAACCTCCTTGCTGTTGAAAATGCATATTACACTAGACTTCAAAACAGAAAATATAACAAAATAAATTTATATTTATTTGCAACTATGATTCATGCATTGATGATGGAGAAGCATAATATGATTGCTCTATGCCTAATCAATGCAATTGCTTCATGGTAGCTTATTTTGTACACTAATGAATGTTTATAAAATTTTTATGGCATACAATATTACAGTCATATTCCTAATATAGTATTAGAAACTGTTGCTGCTAATGCTAAGTCACTTCAGTCATGTTCGACTCTGTGTGACCCCATAGACAGCAGCCCACCAGGCTCCCCCATCCCTGGGATTCTCCAGGCAAGAACACTGGAGTGGGTTGCCATTTCCTTCTCCAGTGCATGAAAGTGAAAAGTGAAAGTGAAGTCAGTCGTGTCCAACTCTTCTCAATCCCATGGACTGTAGCCCACCAGGCTCTTGCGTCCATGGGATTTTCCAGGCAAGAGTATTGGAGTAGGTTGCCATTGCCTTCTCCATGGAAACTGTTACATTTCTTGAAAAGCCATGTACCTAAAGTTATAAAACAGTAAGCAAACTAACACACTGCTATTTCTTCATTAAATATAACTCACCTTGTTTTTATGTAAGGATAGGCTATCCATTTCAATACAAGCTTTGCACACAATATTCTATGTCTTCTTCCTTATAATCTAGAACTAGTTCAGAAGCATGCATCTCCAACAGATGGTCTTCGGTTAATTCTTCTGGTGCAGTGTCTATTAGCCCTTGAATATCTCCAAGATTTGTATCTTGCAACCCTTCAATCCCTACCTTTGCATATCCACAATCCCCTTTCATGATTTCCTGATTGCCCCTGTAATAAATCCTGTAAAGTCACAGATGATATCCAGACATGATTTGCTCAAGCAGGAATTTATTGTTTCAGGCTTGATGGCTTTTATGACTTTTTCTGTAACAACAATAGTATCTTCAATAGTGTAATCCTTTCAGGTTTTTATGATGTTGTCTCTAGTGGGGTTCTCTGCTAGAGTGTTGACAATCCTTTCTATTCTGTACCATGTGTAATGAGCCTTTAAAGGCCTTATTGGCACCTGAATCTAAAGTCTGAATTAGAAACATTGTGTTTTAGGGTCAAGCAGACCACTTTGAAGTCTTCAGTGTTGAGCTCATGGGGTTTTGGGTGACCAGGGGCATTGTCCAATATCAGAATAACTTGAAAAGCAGTCCCTTACTGGCAAGTTACTTCCTGACTTCAGGGACAAAGCACTGATGGAACCAATCCAGAAAAGCAGTTCTCATTATCTTGGCCTTCTTGTTGTACAACCAAAGACTAGCACCTGGTATTTATATTTTCCCTTAAAGGCTTAGGGGTTAACAGCTCTATAGAAAAGGGCATTCCTGATCATGAACCAAACTGCATTTTCACAAAACAGTAGAGTTAGCCTATCTCTTCCTGTCTGAAAAACTGGTACTCACTTCTCTTTCTTACTAATACATGTCCTTTGTGGCACTTTTTTTTTTTTTTCCACCTAGAATAGGGCACGTCCATCTGTGTTAAAAACCAGTTCAGGCTTTTATCCTTTCTTCTCATTGATTTTCCTAATAACACCTGGGAACCCATCCATTGCCTCTTAGTTGGCAGAAGCTGCTACTCTAAGATTAGTCTGTTACCTTGCCATATTTTTTTTAAAGCCAAACCTATTTCTAAAATTATCATACTATCCTTTACTGGAATTAAATTCCAATGAGAAAGGTGAGCCTTAGTTCCTCATCTTGCTCTTGATTTAAGTTATCATATAATGACTTTATTTTTATCTCAAATCATATTAGAGTGTGTAGTATGACTTTCCTATCTATACCCATCTTGAACACACATAAAAACTGCATTTTCAGTATAAGATAAAAAGATATTTCACAAAAAGTGCCAGAGTTTCATGCCTCCTAGCATAGCTGTGGTGCTGGCTTCAGAAATTTCCTTTTATTTTTTTATAGTGATTGTTTGGCTGGATTCACTTAGCTCAAAATAGTGGACACCTGCAGCTGCAGATCTCAATCTATGGTACATATAAAGTAATTCAACTGTTTTTTGTATTGTCATGACTGCTTTTTGCTTCTTGGAAGCAAATGCAGTATCACTAGCACTCAGTATGGGTTCCATAATGTTACTCAGGGTTTACAGTATCACACTAAACATGATGAAAAATATGCAAGAACCACGAGTGTTCACTTCACTGTGATATGCAAATTCCTGGAAAGACAAGCTGATCACATGGAGATGATTAATGTCACTGCTGCTGCTGCTAAGTCACTTCAGTCGTGTCCAACTCTGTGTGACCCCATAGACGGCAGCCCACCAGGCTCCCCCGTCACACAACATTTTAAGTGAATACTCAGAACACTTGAGCTCACTGGGATAACAACAGGAGGTGGCTGTGAAATTATTACACTGGTACATTGCATTTACCAACTAATTTTATGCTTATATGTTTAATATTGCCTCTTTACATTTTTCTTGACTGAATGACACTGAGTCTAAGTGTGTGGGCATGTTTTGATAAATTTTAACTTTTTATAATAAATTTGTGTATATTTATGGTAGTATTGAAGATAAACTATCTACCTATATTTTATGCATTCATATGTGTTTTATGGTATATCTAACTTTTCCTTAGTATTTTCAATATTTCTGGGCTACATGGTTCATCTGCAAGTCTTTTGCAAATTGTTACAAATATCCAAAAAAGTTACCAATATGTTTATTGAAAAACATCTGCATGTAAATAGACCCACACATTTCAAACCCATGTTATTCAAGGGTCAGATGTAATTAATCTGATTTTTCTTAGAAAAGAGTACCATATTTAGTTTCTAGAGAATAGCAACCAGAGTTTTTTCAAAGACAGACATAATTCTCAAATCTAACTCATTAGGGATATCATCTTTGACAATCTCTGATTTTCTTTTCTGAGGTGTTTCCCACAACTTAAATAAAAGGGGCACTTATGGAGTAATTTATCTAGGGCTAAGTGGTTTACCTAATTTCTCAATCATCACACATTTCCCTGAAGAAGGGTCCTGTCTCAAGAGTGGGACACAGTGGCAGTCTGTTTGATAAGGGAAATGTGGCAGTGGTGGTATGAACCTGCTGGGTCTCAAGGCATTTGATTACAAGCATCTGAAGTGGCACAGAGTTAGGGGGAGCGGGGGCCCTGCCAACTAAGGTGCAAGACAATGTACAAGAAGAAAAGAGCCCTAAGTCTGCTTCATAATGTCAAAGGCCAGCTCTGCTCATGAAAAGATTCATCATGACAAGTCTTCGGTATTTCCCACCA
Source organism: Aepyceros melampus (assembly GCA_006408695.1). Taxonomy (NCBI): domain Eukaryota; kingdom Metazoa; phylum Chordata; class Mammalia; order Artiodactyla; family Bovidae; genus Aepyceros; species Aepyceros melampus. The sequence goes on along the minus strand of SJXQ01005895.1, from coordinate 26,637 downwards.
AGAAACACCTAGGTGAATACTGATTTTATATATTTGACTCTCTCTAGTGTCTTATATGGGCTTCCCTGGTGGCTTAGATGGTAAAGCGTCTGCCTGCAATGTGGGAGACCCAGGTTCGATCCCTGGGTCAGGAAGACCTCCTGGAGAAGGAAATGGCAACCCACTTTAGTACTCTTGCCTGGAAAATACCATGGACTGAGGAGCCTGGTAGGCTACAGTCCATGGGGTCACAGAGTCAGACATGATTGAGCAACTTCACTTTCTTTCTTTTAGTGCCTTATATGTAGTTATTCATTTTATTTTCTTCTTTGGCAAAAAGAAAAAAAAAAGTGGTTGTAAAATATCAGCACTGACTAGACTACAGATGGTGTTCTGATTCCTGGTTGCCCTAGGCTGCTGGTCCTGGAGGAGATAGGCTGAGTATTAGGCAGACGACAGATATGCACTAAGTGTGGAGAAGTTTTATCCTGCCTATTGGGTTGACAGATGTGGGGTAGAATGGAAGGGAATAATTATTTGGTGCAAAGTCATCAAAAATGCACAGGTACTACCTGGGGGGATCTGATGGAACTGAGTAGCTGTGATTACATCACCTGTTCAAAAGCATGACCCAAGTCAAGTCAGGGCCAGTGGAAGATTCAGGCTACTGATGTGTGGTTAGACTCAGAGAGGATTGACTAGATCACAGCAGGAAGATGGCAGTAGGGGATGTGAGGATATTAGGATAAGTCCTCATTTGGCAACAGCCTAGGCAGTGACTTGATAAACAGCCTCTAAATTGGATAGGATAACCTCAGGGCCCAGGTCTCCTTTGAATGCTGGTAGCTCCATCCCTGTCTGGGTTCTGCTTGCCTCAGGCAGCTGTTCTCTCTTGATTATTTTCTGCTTGGCTCCTTGACCTCTGACACATTGCTTTTCCCTGCTCCTCAGTTTGTGAGTGTGCCTAGATTTCTGTCATGGGTGTATGAATTATTCATTTAGTCCTTTCCTGTCTTCACAGACACTCTCCGTGCCTTTTGTTGCTGCTTGTAATCTCAGAACTCATGGGGCCCTAATAGGAGAAGGCATATTCTAGAACATAAATATATACAACAGGTAAACCAATTTTATTTCTGAAAGATGCTACTGAATTCAGTTAAGAAACTACTTAATTTGGCTGGAAGTGAGGGAGAACACGAGTGGAAGTAAATCAATCAAACCAGTTGGATTAAACTGACTGGCCATTTCAGCCCAAATGCTTGATCACTTTGCATTAGATAGACACAGACTTTGAGAGCTTCTGGAATACCGTTCCCATAGCAACTATACAAAGAGGAAGTGGCAATAAGAAACAGTGCATGTGAAATTTATTTTATCTTCTTTTGCCTGACTTCCTTTAGACCCATCTCACATTCCCTTAGGTGCTGGTCATCTTTTTTTCCAGGCGGTTTCCCCTAGGAAAGAACTCTGCTTAAAATGCCCTTTCTTACCTTCCTCTGACTGACAGATTGAGATTCTTTCACAATTGCAAACTTTAGTCTTTTGTGTCTCTACTGAAATCCTGCCTCAAACTGTCCCTGAACTTCACTGATTTTTCGCTAAAAGATTAGGGAGTTTATTGCAAAAGGAATTAAGATTTTAATACCAGGACCTATTGGAGATTATTTATTTCAGTTAGGGGGCACATTGTTTTGCACACAGTGGTTCTTGTAGCTCTGAGAACATCAAAGGAAAATCCAGCCTCAAGGTATTTCACTCTACTACCACTCCTGGCCCCTCTTTTTATCACTAACAAGTGGGTTTTTATCTTGTTTTGGCCTTTTACAGACTGATGTTTAATTCAGCCTCCTTTATAGATCTATGTCTTTCAGTGTCTATCTTCTTAACCTTGAAAGTGTCTTCATTAGAACTACATTGTGCCTCCCTCTTTAAATAAATACAACACAGCAGGTTAGGCTGTCTTACCCAAACTTATTTCATTATGTATAAAAGACTTTATTTCCTCTGCTTTTGGAAGTCATTCTCCATAAGAGTTTCTTGTAACTCCTGTATCTGTTACCTGGATGTGGGGAGAGAGCAAATTAGCCAAGATGGACTGTTCAGACTTTATTGCCCCACGTTTTGTAAATAATGACTATGTAAGAGCTGAGATCATTTATAGTACTGTGCATGCCCCTCACAAGGTACTCGCTTGGTCATGAGCTACTTTGTGCTGTAGGGATATATGAGAACTACCTAGAAATCAGGGGCATTTAACTGCCACATCATGGCTTTATCCATTGGATTAGCCATGAGAGGAAATAATATAGTATGTCTACTCCTATGGTTGCTGTGTCAGCCAGGAAATAATAAACTTGTCTACAGTTCCTATGAGTCCTGGTGTCTTCTTCCAGCCTCTTAGCTCATGCCTTGCCTACCATGGGTTCAGTGTGAACAGTGTGAACCGCAATACAACTGACACAGTGAGCAGGATTAGCAGGACAAAAGGCAAAGATCTCCTGCTTAAAGTTGCCTGCTCAATCTCACATCACAAAAACAGCTTCAGTTCAGTTCAGTTCAGTTCAGTTACTCAGTCATGTCCGACTGTTTGCGACCCCATGAATCGCAGCACACCAGCCTCCCTGTCCATCACCAACTCCCAGAGTTCACTCAGACTCACGTCTATCGAGTCAGTGATGCCATCCAGCCATCTCATCCTCTGTCGTCCCCTTCTCCTCCTGCCCCCAATCCCTCCCAGCATCAGAGTCTTTTCCAATGAGTCAACTCTTCGCATGAGGTGGCCAAAGTACTGGAGCTTCAGCTTTAGCATCATTCCTTCCAAAGAAATCCCAGGGCTGGTCTCCTTCAGAATGGACTGGTTGGATCTCCTTGCAGTCCAAGGGACTCTCCTACGATATCAAAAGTCCTCAGGTTGACATTCAAAGTCTTCCACAAGTTCATCCCAAAATACCCTTGCTGTTTATGTCAAAATGAGGAAAACATGAAAATTTTCTGCTGCAGCTGAAATGGTGTATTTATTGGACCCACAAAGCACCTGGTCATTTCCAGTTACATGCTTTTGCTCATGTGATTCCTTTCATTTGCAATGACCTTTGTCTTCCTATATGCAAAATATTTCCACTTCACTTCAATTTCTATCTTTCTTTAAAGCTAACTATGATCGTGTATATATATATATAAAAAACTATAACTATACATATATACTTATAATTAGGTGCTACTTTTTTGATGTTTGTGTTAGTGTGTAATTTTTGTGTAATAAACCACTGCAAAAAAAATCAGTGGTTTAAAGCTGTAAGCTCTTATGCTTATGCTCAAGGGTATGCTTGAGCATAATAATGGTTCAACTGATGTAGGGTGGACTTAGCTGGGCAGGCCTACTTCATGATGAAGGTTAATGAGGACTGGCTACAGATGACAAATTTGGCTCAAGTCTACTCCATGCACCAAACTGAAAGAACGGCAGTGACCTGGGTCATGGTCTCATGGCAGATCACTGGATGCAAAGGAAGCCAGACACACAGACTCTTTTAAGGTCTCTGTTCAAATCACATCCACATCATATTTCATGGCTTAATTAAGTTAGGTGACTAAGCCCCCTGATCAACTGGTTAGGGAAGTCCACTCTACCCACAGTGGAAAAGGAGGAGAGTGAATATTTGCTGAACAAGAACCATCATAGTATTCTTTATATGTTTCAATACCTCTCTGCTATGTAAACATTACTACATCTACCCCAATGAGTGATGGGCATCTTCTTAAAAGGCAGAACTATATTTTGTTCATCACATGACCCTCACAACATCTATCTCAATGACTGAAATATAACTGGATCCAAATTAATATTTGTTTGTGTGTTGTCACTGTATTTCAATAGACTTTCCTCTGTTAGAAAAGTTTTAGATTCACAGCAAAGGTGAGCATAAGATTCAGATATTTCCCATAGAGCACCCTTCTGTCTCCTAGCCACATCAGTTCAGTTCAGTTCAGTCGCACAGTCATGTCCGACTCAGCGATCCCATGAATCGCAGCACGCCAGGCCTCCCTGTCCATCACCAACTCCCGGAGTTCACTCAGACTCATGTCCATTGAGTCCGTGATGCCATCCAGCCATCTCATCTTCTGTCGTCCCTTTCTCCTCCTGCCCCCAATCCCTCCCAGCATCAGGGTCTTTTCCAATGGGTCAACTCTTCGCATAAGGTGGCCAAAGTACTGGAGCTTCAGTTTTAGCATCATTCCTTCCAAAGAAATCCCAGGGTTGATCTCCCTCAGAATGGACTGGTTGGATCTCCTTGCAGTCCAAGAACTCTCAAGAGTCTTCTCCAACACCACAGTTCAAAAGCATCAATTCTTCTGCACTCAGCCTTCTTCACAGTCCAACTCTCACATCCATACATGACCACAGGAAACACCATAGCCTTGACTAGATGGACCTTAGTCGGCAAAGTAATGTCTCTGCTTTTGAATATACTATCTAGGTTGGTCATAACTTTTCTTCCAAGGAGTAAGTGTCTTTTAATTTCATGGCTGCAGTCACCATCTGCAGTGATTTTGGAGCCCAAAAAAACAAAGTCTGACACTGTTTCTACTGTTTCCCCATCTATTTCCCATGAAGTGATGGGGCCAGATGCCATGATCTTCGTTTTCTGAATGTTGAGCTTTAAGCCAACTTTTTCACTCTCCTCTTTCACTTTCAACAAGAGG
>SJXQ01005895.1:0-20932 GCA_006408695.1 Aepyceros melampus | reverse complement strand
TCTCCTCTTTCACTTTCAACAAGAGGCTTTTTAGCTCCTCCTCACTTTCTGCCATAAGGGTGGTGTCATCTGCATATCTGAGGTTATTGATATTTCTCCCAGCAATCTTGATTCCAGCTTGTGTTTCTTCCAGTCCAGCGTTTCTCATGATGTACTCTGCATAGAAGTTAAATAAGCAGGGTGACAATATACAGCCTTGACGTACTCCTTTTCCTATTTGGAACCAGTCTGTTGTTCCATGTCCAGTTCTAACTGTTGCTTCCTGACCTGCATACAGATTTCTCAAGAGACAGGTCAGGTGGTCTGGTATTCCCATCTCTTTCAGAATTTTCCACAGTTTAATGTGATCCACACAGTCAAAGGCTTTGGCATAGTCAAGAAAGCAGAAATAGATGTTTTTCTAGAACTCTCTTGCTTTTTCCATGATCCAGCGGATGTTGGCAATTTGATCTCTGGTTCCTCTGCCTTTTCTAAAACCAGCTTGAACATCAGGGAGTTCACGGTTCACGTATTGCTGAAGTCTGGCTTGGAGAATTTTGAACATTACTTTACTAGCATGTGAGATGGACCTTGGATTCATCTATGTGAATAGGCTATGTGGCTATTCTTGCCTAGTCACATACATAGCCTCTTCTATTATTGACATCCTTCACCAGAGTGGTACATTTTTTACAGTTGATGAACTTGCATTGGTGATGAACCCAAGGTCCATTGTTTACATAAAGTGGTGTACATTCCATAGGTTTGGACTAATTTATAATTTCAAACTCCTAATTTTATAATTTCAATATTATAAAGTTATAATTTAAATGTATAAGTGACCATTATAGTATTATATAGAGTATTTTCACTACCCTTAAAATCTGTGCTCTTATTAGTCATCTCTCTTTCTCTCTTAATCTCTGGAAATCATTGATTTTTTTTAATTGTCTCCATCACTTTGCATTTTCTGGAAAATGTCATATAGTTGGGATCATACAACTTTTTCAGATGGGTTTCTTTCATTTAGTAATATGTATTTAAGTTTCCTCTATGTCTTTCCATGACTTAATAGCTCATTTCTTTTTACGAGCTGAATACTATTCCATTATCCAGATGTACCACACATTTTAAAATTAATTTATTTAGTTTTATTGGAGGATAATTACTTAACATATTGTGATTAATTTTGCCATACACAACATGAATCAGTCACAGCTATACATGTGTTCTCCCCTGTCATGAAACCCCTCCCACCTTCCTTCCCACCCTGTCCCTCTAGGTTGTCCCAGAGCACCAGCTTTGGGTCCCTGGTTCATGCAACAAACTTATATTGGTCATCTATTTTACCTAAGGTAATCACTGCAGATGGTGACTGCAACCATGAAATTAAAAGACGCTTACTACTTGGAAGAAAATTGTGACCAACCTAGATAGTATATTCAAAAGCAGAGACATTACTTTGCCGACTAACATCCGTCTAGTCAAGGCTATGGTTTTTCCTGTGTTCATGTATGGATGTGAGAGTTGGACTGTGAGGAACGCTGAGTGCAGAAGAATTGATGCTTTTGAGCTGTGGTGTTGGAGAAGACTCTTGAGAGTCCCTTGGACTGCAAGGAGGTCCAACCAGTCCATTCTGAAGGAGATCAACCCTGGGATTTCTTTGGAAGGAATGATGCTAAAGCTGAAAGTCCAGTACTTTGGCCACCTCATGCGAAGAGCTGACTCATTGGAAAAGACTCTGCTGCTGGGAGGGATTGGGGGCAGGAGGAGAAGGGGATGACAGAGGATGAGATGGCTGGATGGCATCATGGACTTGATGAACATGAGTCTGAGTGAACTCCAGGAGATGGTGATGGACAGGGAGGCCTGGTGTACTGCGATTCATGGGGTCGCAAAGAGTCGGACACAACTGAGCAACTGAACTGAACTGAACTGAATGTACATGCCTCAGTGCTGTTCTCTCAAATCATCCAACCCTCACCTCCTACCATATTCCAAAAGTGTATTCTTTGTCTGTGTCTCTTTTGCTACCCTGCATGTAGGACTGTCAGTACTGTGTCTAAATTCTATATATATGCATTAATATAGAGTATTGTTCCTTCTTTTTCTGACTTACTTCACTCTATATAATAGATTCCAGGTTAATCCATCTCATTAGAACTGACTCAAATAGATTCCTTTTTATAGCTGGTTAATATTAATCGTGTATATGTACAACACTTCCTTATCCATTCCTATGCTGATGGAGTTCTAGGTTGATTTCATGCCCTAGCTTTTGTCAATAGTGCTGCATTGAGCATCGGGGTACATGTGTCTCTTGCAATTATGGCTTCCTTGAAGTTTATGCCCTGCAGCAGGATTGCTGAGTTTTTTGGCAACTCTATTCCCAGCTTCTTAAGGAACCTGCACACTCTTCACCATAGTGGTTGTACCAGTTTGCACTCCCACTGACAGTGTAAGACTGTTTCCTTTTTTCCACACCCTCTCTAGCATTTATTGTTTGCAGACTTTTCAGTGATGGCCATTCTGACTGGTATGAGATGATACCTCATTGTGTGTGTGTTTTTTTTCCTCATTGTGGTTTTGATTTGCATTTCTCTAATAATGAGAGAACTTTAACCTCTTTTAAATATGATTATTATCCACCTGTATGTCTTCTTTGGAGAAATGTGTTTAGGTCTTTTGTCCACTTTTATTTTCTGTTACTGAACTGCATGAGCTGCTTCTATATTTTGGAGATTAATTCTGTGTCAGTTGTTTTGTTTGCTATATTTTCTCCCATTCTGGGGGCTATCTTTTCACCTTGCTTATACTTTCCTTCATTGTGCAAAAGCATTTAAGTCTAATTAAGTCCTATTTGTTTATCTTTGTTTTATTTTCATTACTCAAGGAAGTTGGTCATGGAGGATCTTGCTGTGATTTATGTCAAAGAGTGTTCTGCCTATGTTTTTTTCTAGGAGTTTTATAGTTTCTAGTCTCACATTTAGATATTTAATCCATTTTGAGTTGATTTTTGTGTATTGTGTTAGAAAGTATTCTAGCTTCATTCTTTTACATGAAGTTGACTAGTTTTCTCAGCACCACTTGTTGAAGAGACTGTATTTTCTCCATTGTATATTTTTACCTCCTTTGTCAAAGGTAAGGTGTCTATAGGTGTGTGGATTTATCTCTGGACTTTCTATTTTTTTCTATTTTGTTCCATAGATCTATATTTCTGTCTCTCTGCCAGTACCATATTATTTGATGACTGTAGCTTTGTAGTATAGTCTGAAGTTAGAAAGGATGATCCCTCCAGTTTTATTCATCTATCTCAAGATTGCTTTGGCTATTTTAGGTTTTTTGTGATTCCATGCAAATTGTGAAATTATTTGTTCTAGTTCTATGAAAAAAATACCATTGGCAGTTTGATAGGGATTGCATTGAATCTATAGATTGCTTTGTGTAGTATATTCATTTTCACTATATTGATTCTTCCAATCCAAGAACATGGTATATTTCTCCATTTATCTGTGCCATCTCTGATCTCTTTCATTAAAGATTTATAGTTTTCTGTATACAAGTCTGGATTCTTTTTATATCTTTTTCTTCTCTGATTGCTATGGCTAGGACTTCCAAAACTATGTTGAATAATAGTGTTGAGAGTGAGAACCCTTGTCTTGTTCCTGATTTTAGAAGAAATGCTTTCAAATTTTCGCCAACAATGATAATATTTGCTGTGGGTTTTTCATATATGATTTTTATTATGTTGAAATATGTTCCAACTATGCCTACTTTGGGGAGAGTTTTTATCATAAATGGGTGTTGAATTGTGTCAGAGGCTTTCTCTGAATCTATTGAGATAACCATATGGTTTTCATCTTTTAGTTTGCTAGTATGGTATATCACACTGGTTAATTTGCAAATATTAAATAATCCTTGTGTCTCTAGAATAAAGCACACTTGATCATACTCTATGATGTTTTTAATATGTTGTTTGATTCTGTTTGCTAAAATTTTGTGGAAGATTTTTGCATCTATGTTCTTCAGTGATATTGGCTTGTATTTTCTTTTTTCTAGCATCTTTGTCTTGTTTTGGTTAACCAGGTGATGGGTGGCCTTGTAGAATGAGTTTGGGAGTTTTCCTTTCTCTGCAATTTTCTGGAAGAGTTTGAGTAGGATAGGTGTTAGCTCTTCTCCAAATTTTTGGTAGAATTCACCTGTGAAGCCACATGTGTTGGGCTTTTGTTTGTTAAAGATTTTTTATTACAATTTTTATTTCCATGTTGTGATTGGTCTGTTCAAATTTTCTATTTCTTCCTGGTTCAGTTTTGGAAAGTTATACTTTTCTAAGAATTTGTCCATTTCTTACAAGGTGTCCATTTTATTAACACATAGTTGCTCATAGTAGTCTCTTATGATTTGTGTTGTCTGTTGTAATTTCTCTATTTTAATTTCTAATTTTATTGATTTGAGTCTTCTTTTTTTTTTCTTGATGAGTTTGACTAATGGTTTGTCTATTTTGTTTATCTTCTCAAAGAACAAGCTTTTAATTTTATTGAACTTTGCTATAGTCTCCTTCATTTCTTTTTCAGTTATTTCTGCTCTGATTTTTATGATTTCTTTCATTCTACTCACTTTGGGTTTTTCTTTTTCTTTTTGTACTTCTTTTTCTAGTTGCTTAGATATAAGATTATATTGTTTATTTGATGTTTCTCTTGTTTCTTGAGGTAGGCTAGATTTGCGGCCCAGGATGTGATCTATCCTGAAGAATGTTCCGTGTGCAGTTCAGGAAAAGGTGAAATTCATTGTTCTGGGATGAAATGCCCCATAAATATAAATTAAGTCTAACTAGTCCAATGTATCATTTAAACCTTGTATTTCCTTGTTAATTTTCTGTCTGCATAATCTCTTCTTTGATGTGAATGGAGTATAAAGTCCCCCAATCTTATTGTGTTACTGTCAATTTTCCCTTTAAGAGTTGTAAGCATTTGCCTTATGTATTGAGACGCTCCTATGTTGGGTGCATATATGCTTATAATTGTTATGTCTTCTTCTTGGATTAATTCCTTTGTCATTGTGTAGTGTCATTCTTTGTCTCTTGTGACTGCTTTTATTTTAAAGTTGATTTTATCTGATATGAGTATTGCTACTCCCACTTTCTTTTGATTTCCATTTGCATGAAATATCTTTTTTCCAGCCCCTCACTTTCAGTCTGTTTATATCCCTAGGTTTGAAGTGGGTCTCTTGTAGACAGCATATATAGGAGTCTTATTTTTGTATCCATTCAGCCAACCTATGTCTTTTGTTGAAACATTTAACCCATTTATATTTAAGGTAATTATTGATAAGTATGAACCTGTTACCATTTACTTTATTATATGGGGTTCATTTTTATAAACCTTCTCTATGTTTCCTGTCTGGAGAAGATCTTTAACATATTTTGAAGAGCTGGTTTGATGCTGAATTATCTCAGCTTTTGGTTATCTGTAAAGCTTTTGATTTCTCCTTCTAATCTGGATTAAATACATGCTGGATAAAGTAATATTGGTTGTAAGTTTTCCCTTTTTCATCATTTGGTGTATATTGTACAATTCCCTTCTGGAATGTAGAGTTTCTGCTTAAAGATTAACTGTTAGCCTTATGGGTATCCCCTTGTATATTATTTGTTGCTTTTCTAATGTGATTTTAATATTTGTTCTTTGTGTATAATATTTTTAGTTTGATTAATTTTTGTGTTGGCACATTTATCCTCAGGTTTATCCTGTGTAGAACTCTCTGGGCTTCTTGGATTTGGGTGGCTATTTTCTTCCCCATTTTAGGAAGACTTTGACTACTGTCTCCTCAGATATTTTCTCATGCCTTTTCATTTTGTCTTCTTCTCCTGGGACACCTATGATTTAAATGTTGGGGTGCTTAGCATTGTCCCAGAAGTTTCTGACACTGGAGGGTCATAGTTTCTCTTAATTCTGGAGTCTGTGCCCTCTGGGTGAGGTTTGAGCAGTGGCTGATACTTTCCTGGTTGGTGGAACTTCTGTGTTCTCATGGATAGAACTGAATTTTGTCTCTTTTGAGGGCAGTGCAGTGTCCAATAGTGAGTTTTGGGGTGCCAATAGCTTTGGTATGGTTTGGGAAGCCTGTCTTTTAATGTTCACAGTTGTGTTCCTGTTTGCTGAAGGATTAGAGTGAGGTGTCTTTACACTGGAGCTTGATGGTTCTTGGGTGGCCATCAGTGTAGGTATGTTGTCTTTTGGGTAGGCTCTCATCTATTAACGTCCCTTTGGGTCAGGATTTCTACGGTGGTTCAGATTTCTGGAGTTGAGCCTTCTACTCTAAGTTTTGGTCTCAACCTCTTGCAGTAGCATCAGGTCCTAAGGAAATCCTACTGGAAATTGGACTGTGCTTTCTGATTTTCTAGAAAGTACTTTGTACCTCAGTAAAACTGTTTAATTATATTCTGGTCTCACATTCTCTTTCTTAACACCTTTATTGGGATCCCATTCTTTGGCCCCAGTGACAGGCACTGCTGCTCACAGCTCCTGGATGTGCTACAATTTATATATTCACCTACTAATGGACATCTTGGTTGCTTCCACGTTTTGGCATATGAAAAATGCTAATATGAACATGTGTGTGCACATTTTTGTTTGAACATAAGTTTTCAAATTTGGATAAATACCAAGGAGTGCAGCTGTGGTATCACTTGGTAAGAGTATGTTTAATTTTGTAAGAAACTGAAAAACTGTCTCCCAGACTAACTGTACCATTTTGCCTTCCCACCAGCAATGAATGAGTTTCTGTGGCTCCACATCCTTGCCAGCATTTGGTGTTGTCAGTGTTCTGAAATTTGGTCATTCTAGTAGATGTGAGACAGGAATGTAATTAAACATTTTTAACTTGTATTTCCCTATTAACATATGATGAAGTGTGCTTTTTGACAGGTTTATTTGTCTCTCACTGTATATTTTCATCTTAACAAGAAATCACCTGGTAATAAGTCTGAAAGCTGTGAAAATAGTTCCAAGGATAGTCTAGATGAGAGTAGTTCCAAGAAGAGCTGTAAGTTTGGAGTAGGAGTCAGTGACAATTTCCAAATTCCCAGGCATTTTAAGTAAGGACCATGTAGCTGTACTGTAGTTAATCAAGATGATGATTGTATTTTATTTGGGTACATTATTGGGTCCATTTGGAAAACAGAAGCACTAAAAGATCAGACCCTGATCAAAAATTTCCTTGGGAGTCCTTTGAATCTATTCAAGGGAAAAAAAAACTTGTTCTTTATTTTCATCTTTATAGAAATAAATGTGGTATATTTGGTCATAGCCTCCATTTACTCTTGGCAGCAATAATTCTCTTTTATTTTTTCTTTCTGTCTTCTCTGACATAAGCTCCAAATATCTCCTTGAGAGAAATCTTGAGTGGCACAGTGCAAATTTTCAGTGTCTTTAATGAGCCTTGATTCACTTAGGGCTTCCTTGTGTAGTTTCATTGTTGATTCACATGTAAAATCCTTCCCCAGATGACTTTGGTTCACACTGAGAAAGTAGTGGGGACTACAAGGGACTTCACAACTAGAGCATATTGTAGAAAATGTATGGGTTCAAGGTAACACAAACCTGAGTAAAGAATCACAGCTCTGCCATTTTCTGTCTCTCTAAACTTGGCAAGATTACTTGACCATTATGAACCTCAATTCCCTTATATGAAAAATGGGAATGTTATCTCCAGTCATTGATATTACTGTGATTGATAAAATATATAGATTATTTACAAAGTACTTGGAAATGTGGCTATAAGGAGCAAGTGGAATCATGCATACTTTTATGTAAAATGTAATGAATGGTGAATGTGTTTATATTGCACATCAGTTCTTATTTATGACTCCTTATGAGTATCTATTAATACTTCCTACACTGCACCACCCTTCCTCTAATGATCACTCATCCACATATTTACATTCTTTCAAGTTATTAAACTTTAAACAAATAATTAATAAACCAATTAATAAATCAATCCACAGGTATTTATGTCTTCTGAGTATATGTATTAGCCTGGGGTCCATAATAAGCACTTATTTTTGTTATAGGCTAAGAAACTTCATATCTTTAGGATTTCTTTTTTATAGAAAAATTCAAGTTAGGCCTCTCTCCTTTCAGTGGTTTTCAGGTGGGAACAATTTGCTCCCCCAGCAGATACTTGGGAATGTCTGGGTATATTTTTATTGCCACAACTGGAGGGATGGGATACTACTGGCAAGTCTGGGATGCTGCTATATATCCTACACTGCATAGAAAATGTCCCTCACTACAACAAAGCATTATCTGGTCCCAAATGTCAGCAGTGTCACTACTGACAAGTCCTACAGTCCAACGGGAGAACAGGAACTTCAAGTTCTGGGGAGAACTTAAGTGAAGAATGGATTTTGGAAAATCTCACTCTTAAGAAGGATGCTGAATTTGGACATAGGCTGAGAGGTATCTGGAAAAGGAAATGGAAACTCACTCCAGTATTCTTACCTGGGAAATCCCACAGACAGAGGAGCCTGATGGGCTAGAGTCCATGGGGATCACAGAGTCAGACATGACTTAGCGACTAAACAACGAGAGGTATCTAACAGTGCCAAACTGGGTAATTCACATTATGAATATCTCGGAAAAAAAAAAAAAAAAACCCATGTGGTCCTCGTTGGTTTAATAAGTGGAAAGAACAGAGTTTCTACCCTCTTTATTGCTGACAGATTAAGGTAAATTCCTTGGCAGAAATTACTGAAAATGATCTTGTTTCAAACTACTCCAGAAGCTAAGATTTGGAAGCTCACAAATTGTCCTGTGGCTCACCCTTTACTTTAGCTTTCTTTATGTTTGAGACCGGAGAAGGCAATGGCACCCCACTCCAGTACTCTTGCCTGGAAAATCCCATGGATGGAGGAGCCTGGTAGGCTTCAGTCCATGGGGTCGCTAAGTCGGACCTGACTGAGCGACTTCACTTTCACCTTTTGCTTTCATGCATTGGAGAAGGAAATGGCAACCCACTCCAGTGTTCTTGCCTGGAGAACCCCAGGGACGGGGGAGCCTGGTGGGCTGCCATCTGTGGGGTCACACAGAGTCGGACACAACTGAAGTGACTTAGAAATTAGCAATGTTTGAGACCTTGGATGCTCAGGGAATGATGCATGCATTTCTCTGGAGCCATACTCTGAAGGGTGGATGCATTTGCATAGTTCTCTTAGATAGATTGTTATGTGAAGATCCCAGGATAAATCTCTCCACCACACACTCTGCTTCCTCCTTTCCTCTTTCCTCTTATCTCTTACCATGTGGAATCTAGGACGTTCCACTGTTTACACTGTATGTGACAGTTGACAAAGATGAGTCCAGGAATTGAACTGAGAACTTAGATTAGGCTTAATGTATCAAAAGTTGTTTCAAATAACAAGATTTTGCTGAATTACACCAAGAAGAGGTGAGAAATTAAAAATCTAAGGAGATGATAAGATAAAATCTAGAGGGAGTAGGGTGGCAGAGTATGAATATTCACCAAATCCATTTCCTTTTTTTCTCCCAAGTTCACAGTTAGACTTTCCCAGATTCCTTAGTAGTAAGTTACAGCCATGTGACTGACCTCTGGCATATGTGAGTATGATATCTGCCACTACTAAGTCCATAGAAACTTTCCACTTAAATTTCCACTCCTCTCATAAATAATACAATAGTCAAAGCATGAGAAGCAAGAGTTTATCCAGAGCTTTGAATGAAAGACTTCTGAGGACCAGAGAAGTCAGCTGACAACTAGCAGGAAGAAGTAGATGCAATAATGCAGTGATGATTACAAAAGAAGGGGTCCATCTGATTTTTTTTCTCAACCAAGTATTACTTACTGGAGAACTTTCACTCTGGCTACATTTTGCTGGTACAATCCAGCTCTGGCCAATGATTTTGGACAGTGAAAGAGAAATCTGATCAACTTACGAGAGTAAAGAATAATTATGTTTCAATTATTGTGATGAAAAGCACAACCTTCACTCTGACAGTCTTCACTCAAGAGAGGCAGAAGTAAGAGATGGACAATTTTACTCTAGAAAACATTGTTAATGCACTTAAAAAAAAAAACAAACAACTTAGACATATCTTGGCCAAATATTTTTCCTTTGCTATACTCTTTAGGGTAAAAACACGTTTTCTTCTTTTTTTTTTTTTTTTTTAACAAATCAAAGGTATATAAATGAAGAAAACAATTATTTAATTATTCTATTAAAGCAACCTCAGGTTTTAGTTTAAAAAGTCCTTTTTCCCACCTTAAGCCCGGCCTTCCTGAGCAGCACAGGTGCCCATAGAAATCTCTTGGAAATGGCATAAGAGCTTGTATAATGTCACTGCCTAATCACTTTGCTAAATGTCACTGCTTCAGAGCATGCATTTTATCTTGTTTCTCTTCTGCTCGTCTTTCTTCTCAGGTAGGAGAACCTCAATGCACCTACAAGGAAGAACAAAACTTTCTCCTGCTTGATTTCACTCCCCCTCTTTGTTGGAGGACTTTGGGAGAGATTCTAGGTATTCATTGGAAGGACTGATGCTGAAGCAGAAGCTCCAATATTTTGTCCACCTGATAAGAAGTCTCAAGTCATTGGAAAAGACCCTGATATTGGGAAAGATTGAGGGCAAGAAGAGAAGGGGGCAACAGAGGATGAGATAGATGGCATCATCAACTCAATAGACACGAATCTGTGTAAAACCTCAGAGTTAGTGATGAACAGGGAAGTCTGATGTGCTGCAGTCCATGGGGTCACAAAGAGTAGGACATGACTGAGCAACTGAGCAACAACAACTAGGTAGGGGATATTATACAAATGACCAAATAGTGTTTATATTGCAACAAAGAATTTTGTAATTTATGATAACTGAGATTCCCTTTTCCATGGGGATCGTCTCAATCCCTGTCTCCTGTATGATGTCACGAACCTCCATTCATAGTTCATCAGGCACTCTATCTAGCAGATTTAGTCCCTTAAATCTATTTCTCACTTCCACTGTATAATCATAAGGGATTTGATTTAGGTCATACTTGAATGGTCTACTGGTTTTCCTGCTTTCTTCAATTTAAGTCTGAATTTGGCAATAATTCAGATAACTCTTTTGGAGTTCATGGTCTGAGCCACAGTCAGCTCCCCATCTTGTTTTTGCTGACTGTATAGAGCTTCTCCATCTTTGGCTGCAAAGAATATAATTAATTCTATTTCGGAGTTGACCATCTGGTGATGTCCATGTGTAGAGTCTTCTCTTGTGTTGTTGGAAGAGGGTGTTTGGTATGACCAGTGCGTTCTCTTGACAAAACTCTATTAGCTTTTGCCCTGCTTCATTGCATATTCCAAAGCCAAATTTGCCTGTTACTCTAGGGGTTTCTTGACTCCCTACTTTTGCATTCCAGTCTCCTATAATGAAAAGGATATCTTTTTTGGGTGTTAGTTCTAAAATGTCTTGTAGGTCTNGACAAAACTCTATTAGCTTTTGCCCTGCTTCATTGCATATTCCAAAGCCAAATTTGCCTGTTACTCTAGGGGTTTCTTGACTCCCTACTTTTGCATTCCAGTCTCCTATAATGAAAAGGATATCTTTTTTGGGTGTTAGTTCTAAAATGTCTTGTAGGTCTTCATAGAACCGTTCAACTTCAGCTTCTTCAGTGTTACTCTTGGGGCACAGGCTTGGATTACTGTGATATTGAATGGTTTCCCTTGGAAACAAACAGAGATCATTCTGTTCTTGAGATTGCATCCAAGTACTGCATTTCTGACTCTTTTGGTGACCATGATGGCTACTCTATTTCTTCTGAGGGATTCCTGCCCGCAGTAGTAGGTATAATGGTCATCTGAGTTAAATTCACACATTCCAGTCCATTTTAGTTCGCTGATTCTTAGAATGTCGACATTCACTCTTGCCATCTCCTGTTTGACCACTCCAATTTGTCTTGATTCATGGACCTAACATCCCAGGTTCCTATGCAATATTGCTTTTTACAGCAGCAGATCTTGCTTCTATCACCAGTCACATCCACAACTGGGTATTCTTTTTGCTTTGGTTCCATCCCTTCATTCTTTCTGGAGTTATTTCTCCACTGATCTCCAGTAGCATGTTGGGCACTTACTGACCTGCAGACTTCCTCTGTCAGTATCCTATCATTTTTCCTTTTCATACTGTTCATGGAGTTCTCAAGGCAAGAATACGAAAGTGGTTTGCCATTCCCTTCTCCAGTGGACCACATTCTGCCAGACCTCTCCACCATGACCCACCCATCTCGGGTGGCCCCACACAGCATGGCTTAGTTTCACTGAGTTAGAAAAGGCTGTGAAAAGAAGAGAAGTGAAAAGCAAAGGAGAAAAGGAAAGATATGCCCATTGAATGCAGAGTTCCAAAGAAAAGGAAGGAAAGATAAGAAAGCCTTCTTCAGCGAACAATGCAAAGAAAGAGAGGAAAACAACAAAATGAGAAAGACTAGAGATCTCTTCAACAAAATTGAGATGCTGAAGGAACATTTCATGAGAAGATGGGCTCAATAAAGGACATAAATGGTATGGCTCTAACAGAAGAAGATATTTAAGAAGAGGTGGCAAGAATACAAAGAAGAATTGTACAAAAAAGATCTTCACAACCCAGATAATCACGATGGTGTGATCACTCATCTAGAGCCAGACATCCTGGAATGTGAAGTCAAGGGGACCTTCCATTCAGTCGCTCAGTCATGTTCGACTCTTTGCGACCCCATGAATCACAGAATGCCAGGCCTCCCTGTCCATCACCAACTCCCGGAGTTCACTAAGACTCACATCCATTGAGTCCGTGATGCCATCCAGCCATCTCATCCTCGGCCGTCCCCTTCTCCTCCTGCCCCCAATCCCTCCCAGCATCAGAGTCTTTTCCAATGAGTCAACTCTTCACATGAGGTGCCCAAAGTACTGGAGCTTCAGTTTTAGCATCATTCCTTCCAAAGAAATCCCAGGGTTGATCTCCTTCAGAATGAACTGGTTGGATCTCCTTGCAGTCCAAGGGACTCTCAAGAGTCTTCTCCAACACCACAGTTCAAAAGCATCAATTCTTCTGCGCTCAGCCTTCTTCACAGTCCAACTCTCACATCCATACATGACCACAGGAAAAACCATAGCCTTGACTAGACGGACCTTAGTCGGCAAAGTAATGTCTCTGCTTTTGAATATACTATCTAGGTTGGTCATAACTTTTCTTCCAAGGAGTAAGCGCCTTTTAATTTCATGGCTGCAGTCACCATCTGCAGTGATTTTGGAGCCCAAAAAAATAACGTCTGACACTGTTTCCACTGTTTCCCCATCTATTTCCCATGAAGTGATAGGGCCAGATGCCATGATCTTTGTTTTCTGAATGTTGAGCTTTAAGCCAACTTTTTCACTCTCCTCTTTCACTTTCAACAAGAGGCTTTTTAGCTCCTCTTCACTTTCTGTCATAAGGGTGGTGTCATCTGCATATCTGAGGTTATTGATATTTCTCCCGGCAATCTTGATTCCAGCTTGTTTCTTCCAATCCAGCATTTCTCATGATGTACTCTGCATAAGGGGACCTTAGAAAGCATCAATATGAACAAAGCTACTGGAGGTGATCGAATCCCAGTTGAGCTATTTCAAATCCTGAAAGATGATGGTGTGAAAGTGCTGCACTCAATATGCCAGCAAATCTGAAAAACTCAGCAGTGGCCACAGGACTGAAAAGGTCAGTTTTCATTCCAATCCCAAAGAAAGGCAATGCCAAAGAATGCCCAGACTACTGCACAATTGCACTCATCTCACACGGTAGTGAAGTATTGCTCAAAATTCTCCAAGCTAGGCTTTAGCAATACGTGAACCATGAACCTCAGATGTTCAAGCTGGTTTTAGAAAAAGCAGAGGTACCAGAGATCAATTGGCCAACATCTGCTGGATCATGGAAAAAAAAAAGAGAGAGTTCCAGAAAAACATCTATTTCTGCTTTATTGACTATGCCAAAGCCTTTCACTGTGTGGATCACAATACACTGTGGAAAATTCTGAAGAGATGGGAATACCAGACCACCTGACCTGCCTATTGAGAAACCCATATGCAGGTCAGGAAGCAACAGTAAGAACTGGATATGGAACAGCAGACTGTTTCCAAATAGGAAAAGGAATACATCAAGGCAGCATATTGTCACCCTGCTTATGTAACCTATATACAGAGTACATCATGAGAAACGCTGGGCTGGAAGAAGCACAAGGTGGAATCAAGATTGCCAGGAGAAATATAAATAATCTCAGATATGCAGATGACACCACCCTTTTGGCAGAAAGTGAAGAGGAACTAAAAAGCCTTTTTTTTTTTTTTGTAGCCCATATATACATTTATTAGATAGTACTGCAGAGAATTTTGGACAAAATTAAGATAACTAAGGTTTATGGATGAGGAATCAGAAATATTTGTTTATATACAATTCTTTCAAATTATGATAAAACTTCATTTAAGCAGTATATTTCATTTATGAAAAACAGTAAATGAGGAATCTAGAGAAACCTCCCACTCGCTTCTTCAATAGGTGCATCTCATAAATGCAATGAATACCTCTCACTATGAGCTCATTACAAGTGGTCTAAAAAGCCATTACAAGAGGCTAAAAAGCCTCTTGATGAAAGTGAAAGAGGAGAGTGAAAAAGTTGGCTTAAAGCTCAACATTCAGAAAACGAAGATCATGGCATTTTGTCCCATCATTTCATGGGAAATAGATGGGGAAACAGTAGAAACAGTGTCAGACTTTATTTTCTTGGGCTCCAAAATCACTGCAGATGGTGACTGCAGCCATGAAATTAAAAGACGCTTACTCCTTGGAAGAAAAGTTATGACCAACCTAGATAGCATATTCAAAAGCAGAGACATTACTTTGCTCACTAAGGTCCGTCTAGTCAAGGCTATAGCTTTTTCCAGTAGTCATGCATGCATTTGAGAGTTGGACTGTGAAGAAGGCTGAGCACTGAAGAATTGATGCTTTTGAACTGTGGTGTTGGAGAAGACTCTTGTGAGTCCCTTGGACTGCAAGGAGATCAACCAGTCCATTTTGAAGGAGATTGGCCCTGGGATTTCTTTGGAAGGAATGATGCTAAAGCTGAAGCTCTAATGCTTTGGCCACCTCATGCAAATAATGGGCTCACTGGAAAAGACTCTGATGCTGGGAGGGATTGGGGGCAGGAGGAGAAGGGGACAACAGAGGATGAGATGGTTGGATGGCATCACCGACTCGATGGACAAGACTTTGTGTGATATCTGGGAGTTGGTGATGGATAGGGAGGCCTGGCGTACTGCAATTCATGGGTCACAAACAGTCAGACACGACTCAGTGACTGAACTGAACTGACATTCCCTCTAATGCATAGAATTAGGGTTTTACATATCTTTATGATTCTTCCAAACTCCTGGAATCTTGGCAATGTCTTCTGCTACACTGACCCCCTACCTTAGGCCTCTAAATATACACAAGACGTCAAGCAGTGTCTCTTAATTTTCTCTAAATATTTCATTGTCATACATAATTCCTTTGTTTTTCCAACTTCAGTCCTTGCCCCAGATTTTATGCCATTCTCATTTAAAACATATTTTAAATAAAGCATAAAAGAAAAACACAACATAGGTAATTTTTGGGTCCTAACATGATGGAATAGTGCAGATGAAGGTGATGGATGGAGATGTATGTGGAACAAAGAATATTGGAGACTTAGTTTGGCTTTTTCATCTTTGAATGTCAGAACTTCACCAGGTTAAATATTTTTACTCTTTTTCTTCATTTTCCTCTCCTTTAGAAACTATGAGTTAATATGGTCCAATTTCCTCTCTTTTTCTTTTTATTAAAGTGAGTTTTTAATTTAATAATTGAATAGTAATAGCAAATCTCATGCAGAATAGGGAAAGGAGGGTTGTCTTAAATGGTGGGAAACACCACTGGTTACTCAGCAAACACCAATTGCTTTCACTTCAGAGATGGAAATAAGAAGTTCCTGTTCCCAAGAGTTCCTGGTTCAGTGGTAAGGAAGGAGGTATTAGAACATTATTACAACAAGTATAAATGCCTTTGGAAGGCGAGCAGACACCATAGGAGTCAAAGAAGGAAATCCTTTGACCCAAGAAAAACTAAGGAAAATTTTTGAGAAGAGGAAGTACTTATTTGACTTGATTTGTAAATGATGAACAGTGATATAAACCTACTTATTTAACTTATATGCAGAGTACATCATGAGAAACGCTGGGCTGGATGAAGTACAAACTGGAATCAAGATTGCCAGGAGATATATCAATAACCTCAGGTATGCAGATGACACCACTCTTATGGCAGAAAGCAAAGAACTAAAGAGCCTTTTGATAAAAGTGAAAGAAGAGAGTGAAAAATTAGGCTTAAAGCTCAACATTCAGAAAATTAAGATCATGGCATCTGGTCCCATTGCTTCATGGAAAATAGATGGGGAAACAGTGGAAAGATTGTGAGAGAGAGACAGTGAGAGACTTTATGTTGGGGGGCTCCAAAATCACTGAAGATTGTGACTGCATCCATGAAATTAAAAGACTCTTACTCCTTGGAAGGAAAGTTATGACCAATCCAGACAGTATATTAAAATGCAGAAACATTACTTTGCCAACAAAGGTCCATTTAGTCAAGGCTACAGTTTTTCCAGTGGTCATGTATGGATGTGAGAGTTAGACTATAAAGAAAGCTGAGAGCCAAAGAATTGATGGTTTCAAATTGTAATGGTAGAGAAGATTCTTGAGAGTCACTTGGACTGCAAGGAGATCCAAGCTGTCCATCAAAGAAACCAGTCCTGAATATTCTTTAGAAAGACTCATGCTGAAGCTGAAACTCCAATACTTTGGCCACCTGATGTGAAGAACTGACTCATTTCAAAAGACCCTGATACTGGAAAAGATTGAAGGCAAGAGGAGAAGGGGACAACAGAGGATGAAATGGGGATGGCATCACTGGCTCAATGGACATGAGTTTGAGTAAACTCCAGGAGTTGGTGATGGACAGGGATGCCTGGCGTGCTGCAGTCCATGGGGTAGCAAAGAGTCAGACATGACTGAGTGACTGAACTGAACAGAACAATACAAGCCCAATAAGGTAGAATATGAAAGAGGCAGTTTTAGGTGAAGATGATTTTAAACTGATTGTAGGATATCACCATGGAGATATTATTCTTGTATCCTATATGTATAATAGCAGATCTGGAAAAGTCAAAGTTACAGTAGATTTGGGCATCTGTGGCAGATACAAGTTGCAGTAATAGAAATGAATTTTCCCAGGAAGAGTATATAAAATTCTAGAGAATGAGTATAAAGGCAAGGTGCATGGTGGAAGAAGGAATATGGTACACAAGTGGACCTCAGGAAATATCTGTTGAGTGAGTGAATAAATGAGTAAATGATTAAACCTAGGAAGGCTTGAGAAAACTAGCCTAAAAGATAGGCAGAATGCAAACAGAGAATAATATGAAAGATACATTTTAAGAAGGACTTGTTAACAGTGCAGAATACTGAACAGCGGATAAGTAAGATTGACATATTCATTGTGCTGGATCTGTATGCAGGTCAGGAAGCAACAGTTAGAACTGGATATGGAACAACAGACTGGTTCCAAATAGGAAAAGGAATACATCAAGGCTGTATATTGTCAACCTGCTTATTTAACTTCTATGCAGAGTACATCATGAGAAACGCTGGACTGGAAGAAACACAAGCTGGAATCAAGATTGCTGGGAGAAATATCAATAACCTCAGATATGCAGATGACACCACCCTTATGGCAGAAAGTGAAGAGGAACTAAAGAGCCTCTTGATGAAAGTGAAAGAGGAGAGTGAAAAAGTTGGCTTAAAACTCAACATTCAGAAAACGAAGATCATGGCATCTGGTCCAATAGCTTCATGGGAAATAGATGAGGAAACAGTGGAAACAGTGTCAGACTTTATTTTTTGGGGCTCCAAAATCACTGCAGATGGTGACTGCATGAAATTAAAAGACTCTTATTCCTTGGAAGAAAAGTTATGACCAACCTAGATAGTATATTCAAAAGCAGAGACATTACTTTGCCGACTAAGGTCTGTCTAGTCAAGGCTACGGTTTTTCCAGCATGTGTGGATGTGAGAGTTGGACTGTGAAGAAGGCTGAGTGCTGAAGAATTGATGCTTTTGAACTGTGGTGTTGGCGAAGACTCTTGCAAGTCCCTTGGACTGCAAGGAGATCCAACGAGTCCATTCTGAAGGAGATCAGCCCTGGGATTTCTTTGGAAGGAATGATGCTAAAGCAGAAACTCTAGTACTTTTGCTACCTCATGCGAAGAGTTGACTCATTGGAAAAGACCCTGATGCTGGGAGGGATTGGGGGCAGGAGGAGAAGGGGACAAACCAGGATGAGATGGCTGGATGGCATCACGGACTCAATGGACGTGAGTCTGAGTGAACTCTGGGAGTTGGTGATAGACAGGGAGGCCTGGTGTGCTGCGATTCATGGGGTCGCAAAGAGTCGGACACGACTGAGCGACTGAACTGAACTGAAAAGCTGTTTGTTTAATTCATCTGTCAGTAGATTATCCACAAAATCTATATTTTATATTATGGGCAATGTTAGGTGCATTTCCTGTTCAATAAAATCCTGGAGGTTCTAACCGTGCAATAAAATAAGGAATAAAAAGCATAATCATTGCAAAGGCAGAGATAAAATTATTATTGTTTCCATATTATTTCTATAAAAATCTAGGATAGTCAGCAAACTATGATACTAATAAGATAATTCAGCAAAGTTTCTGTATTAAAGATTAGCAGAAGCATTTTCTACATCAATTAACATTAGCCAATTAGAAAATGTTATAGCAAATATATACTATCCAAAGTAGGGAAATCAAGATGCCAGAGTAGGAGAATGTGGAGCTTACCTCCCCCAACAAACATACAAATTGTGTTTTGTGAGGAATCCTCATTGAAAACTAACTGAAAACAGTCAAGATTGTAAAAAAAGATACACACATCATTGGGTAGGACAGGGAGAAAAGCATCAGGACAGGACTTGTGTTCCTGTGAGGAGACTAAGAGGAAAAGAGAGATTCCATGGGCAGACATATATGAGGAAAAGAAATGGACTGAGCCACAGACTGGCATCCCACTCTTGAGATCCTATGTGTAGGAAACAAGCTACTTAAAAAAACCACTTGGTAGGGGGTGGGGGGGTCCCCTGGTGGCTGAGTGGTAAAGCACCCATCTGCCAATGCAGGAGAGATGAATTCAATTCTTGATCCAAGAAGATCCCACATGCTGCAGAGCAAATAATCCTGTGGAACATAACTATTGAACCTATGCTCTAGTCTATGAGCTGAAACTACTGAGCCCGAGTACCACAACTCTGGAATCCCCAGCACCCTAGAGACTATGCTCCACAACAAAGGAAACAACCACAATGATAAACTTGCATATCACAACTAGAGAGTAGTCCCCATTTGCTACAACTAGAGAAAATCTTGTGCTACAACTGAGACCCAGCACAGACAAAAATAAATTAAAAATAATATTGTAAAGTAATTAACCTCCAATTAAAATAAATTTATTTTTTAATAAATTTTTATTTTTTAGTTTGTTTTGCTTTACAATACTGTATTCATTTTGCTATACATTGACATGAATCAGCCACGAGTGTACATGAACTCCCAATCCCGATCCCCACCTCCCCTCCCCCGCCCAACACCATCTCTCTGGATTATCCAAGTTCCTCAGTCCCAAGCATCCTACATCCTGCATCGAACCTAGACCAACGATTCATTTCACTTATGATATCATGCATGTTGCATTGCCATTCTCCCAAGTCATCCCTCCCTCTCCCTCTCCCACAGAGTCCAAAAGGCTGTTCTATACACCTGTGTCTCTTTTGCTGTCTCACGTACAGGTTTATCATTACCATCTTTCTAAATTCCATATATATGTGTAAGTATACCATATTGGTGTTTTTCTTTCTGGGTTACTTCACTCTGTATAATCGGCTCCAGCGTCATCCACCTCATTAGAACTGATTCAAATGTATTCTTTTTAATGGCTGAGGAATACTCCATTGTGTATATGTACCACAGCTTTCTTATCCATTCATCTGCTGATGGACATCTAGGTTGCTTCCATGTCCTGGCTATTATAAATAGTGCTGCGATGAACTGATTCAAATGTATTCTTTTTAATGGCTGAGGAATACTCCATTGTGTATATGTACCACAGCTTTCTTATCCATTCATCTGCTGATGGACATCTAGGTTGCTTCCATGTCCTGGCTATTATAAATAGTGCTGCGATGAATATTGAGGTACACGTGTCTCTTTCAATTCTGGTTTCCTCGGTGTGTATGCCCAGCAGTGGGATTGCCGGATCATAAGGCAGTTCTATTTGCAATTTTTTAAGGAATCTCCACATTGTTCTCCATAGTGGTTGTACTAGTTTGCATTCCCACCAACAGTGTAAGAGGGTTCCCTTTTCTCCAAACCCTCTCCAGCATTTATTGCTTGTTGACCTTTTTTTTTATGAACCACAAAGCTTTTATTTCATTTGATAAATTTACCCAAAGGTTTGAAGATAGTTAACAATGAATCACCAGTAGTTACATTAATTTGCCTAATAGTCTTGCCATTCAGATATTATTCTTTTTTATTTTTATTTATTTTTTCTTTAATTAATTTTTATTTTTTAGTTTGTTTTGCTTTACAATACTGTATTCGTTTTGCTACACATCGACATGAAGCAGCCCCAAGCATACATGAACTCCCAATCCCGACCCCCAACTACCCCCTCCTGCCCCACACCTTCTCTCTGGATTATCCCCGTGCATCAGTCCCAAGCATCCTGCATCCTGCATCAAACCAGGACTGGCAATTCATTTCACTTATGATATCACACATGTTACACTGCCACTCTGCCAACCCATCCCACCCTCTCCCTCTC
>SJXQ01005894.1:0-105104 GCA_006408695.1 Aepyceros melampus | reverse complement strand
CTTGGAAGAAAAGTTATGACCAACCTAGATAGCATATTCAAAAGCAGAGACATTACTTTGCCAACAAAGGTCCATCTAGTCAAGGCTATAGTTTTTCCAGTGGTCATGTATGGATGTGAGAGTTGGACTGTGAAGAAGGCTGAGTGCTGAAGAATGGATGCTTTTGAACTGTGGTGTTGGAGAAGACTCATGAGAGTCCCTTGGACTGCAAGGAGATCCAACCAGTCCTTCTGAAGGATATCAGCCCTGGGATTTCTTTGGAGGGAATGATGCTAAAGCTGAAACTCCAGTACTTTGGCCACCTCATGTGAAGAGATGACTCATTGGAAAAAGACTGATGCTGGGAGAGATTGGGGGCAGGAGAAGAAGGGGACGACCGAGGATGAGATGGCTGGATGGCATCACTGACTCGATGGATGTGAGTCTGAGTGAACTCCGGGAGTTGGTGATGGACAGGGAGGCCTGGCATGCTGCGATTCATGGGGTCGCAAAGAGTTGGACATGACTGAGCAACTGAACTTAACTGAAATTATGTCCAGCATAAAGAACAATGACTGCACTTTAATTCAAATGCCATTGATTCTCTATTTGTTTTTGAAGTAAATGTCAGTTAGGACAGAAAAAAAAAAAAAAAAGGCAGCAATATTAAAATTGGATGTAACTGGGTTGCAAAGCACTTCTTATTTCTTGGTTAAAGTACTTGAGCTTTATTAGTGATACCCTAAAAGTACACTCCCACAGAGAGGCAGCGAGGCTTCTAGGTCAGCTCTACCATTACTCCCTCTTCAGTGTTGGCCTAACTCTGTTAACTCCCAGGCCTCAGCTTCTTTATTGTCCTGTCTACTCTAACCTATCTCACAACATGTTTAGGGGTTCAAAATGATAAAATGGTTATAAATTCTAATAGTGGTAAATGCAAAATCACTATATAATTACTGGTTCATGTTATTTTATTAATGAAAACAATTCATATGAAAATCCAAATTTGATTCTCAACACTGAGACCCTGCTAATCATTTTTAAGTATAATTTTCAGAAAGAGCCAACTTTTAGTTGGCTCCTGAATTCAGAGGTTTGAATTTTGTTTAATCGGTGATCCACAATTAAAATACTTTGTACAAGAAGGTAAGTCATTGTAGGATTCAGACATATCAAGATAAAAAAAAAAAACTCCATTAATGGGGAAAATAAATCAGCTGAATGTGAACTGTTGTATGTTGTAGGAAAAGAGTATTAGTTTCAGAGTTGTATGAAGCCAATTCAAATTCTGATTCTGCTAATTTATACCTATGGAAACATAGGGAAGATACTTAACTGAACCTCTGTTTCCTCATTGGTTAACTGAAAATAACAGAAATGCCTATCATCTACTGAGTATTCACAAAGTACAAAGCACCATATTAAATACATGTCATTTAATTATTCAGGAATACAAAATGAAGCAAATTATATTAATATGCCCATTTTATAGAGGAGGAAATTAAGGCTTTCAAAGTTTGAGTGTCTTATGAAATTCACAAAGTTAGTAGGTGGGAGAGACATTTTTATACCCAACCAGCTGGTTCTAAAGCCTGTACATTTAACAACTATATTAAAATGTCTGCTTACCTCTTTAAAGTGATTATATATGTGTGTGTCTGTTATTACTATATACAATATAATTATTATTTATAATATATTTATCACTATATGGATATTTATTATATATATAAATTAGATATGTAACCTATTCAGTGTCTTTCACAAGCAAATGGCCATTCTTTCTGATAAACTCTTTTAAAAAGACTTCAAGGATTTTAACAAATGTATTAGTTTGGGCTTTTCTTCTTAAACTCATTTAATTCCAATGAAAAACATTTTGAAGCAAATATAATGATCTATTAATTAGATTAAATTAAAAAAAAAAAAAACAGAGCCCAAGCAATTGAGTGAGTTCCTCTCGATTATGTAGCTACTAAGTAAGAGAGCTGGAATTTAAACTTGATCTTCTAGCTCCAGTATACAGATCTCACTATATCACACTGGAAATTAAACTATGCCTCATGGTTTATAAATGTACTTTTGACAAATGTTTTGTTATCAAACTATTAGCTTTTTCTTCACTCTAAAAAAAAAAACTATTTTTTTCCATATTTTGAACATACGCCAGGAGTATGATTAACACATGCCAGGGAAGGTAGAAAAATATCTTAGCTATTAGCAAACATTTTTCTTTAAATCCATGAATAGTTTTAATTAGACACATGACACACTTGATAGACATCCCAGTTTTCAGTGTCTATTACTGAAGACATCCTGTAATCATAACATTCTCACCTTATTATTGCATAAAAGGATACGTGTATAATACAGATGAAGCTGTCAAAATCTCTAATTGCTAATGCAACATCAAAGTAAATTGGTGTGATCCTAGGTAAATGAGAAAATCCAGAAATACTCTATGTCACAATATATTCTAAACTATTGAACTCATTTGAGAGTCATCACTGTTGTGACTTGTGAAGGTGAGCTGACCCAGACAAGGAATCAGAAACACAAGCAGACATTTACCGTCTTATCATACATAACCCTGTGTTTTTTTTTTTTTGCATTGATGCATATGCCAGCAAAAGCACAACTTTTTGAAGTGGTTTAGAAATCAGAAAGACCTGGTTCAAATCTGATACCCATCCCTATTTAGCTGAAAAAACAAAGGCAAGCTATTTAACAATTCCGAGTCTCGTTTACAAGACAGGAAACTGAAATGCTGTGAGAATCACATGAGACAAAGCACAAGGATAAAGTGTAGTAGAGTCCCTGTTAGCTTCTTATGAACAGCTTCTCTTGCCTGTCTGGGGTAGATTTTTCTGAATTTCTCTCAGTCTGCTAAATGTAACAAGGTATTCACTGTTGATATCACAAACTTTCCTGACAATGACAATGAATTTCAGTTAGATAAAGGATTATAACATTTTTAAACTTTTTAAAAGGATTGCTATTTTTTGGCTTAGACTTTTAATATTTATTGTTTTTTTCCTTGATATGTGGCAGACCTTTACAGTGTACATGGGGTGTATTAAGTTGTGGAGAAGGTAACTAATGTGGTTAAGAACTCCTTCCCAGAAACTTGTAATTTACAGAATGAGACAGACATGAATAGGACACCAAAGGGAGTGCACTATGGTAAGTTCTAAGTAACAGATAAATAACAGCCATGTTATAATATTCTGAAAGGAAAAAAAAAAATGTCTCTTTGAAAGGATTCAGAGAAGAAAGCAGGCTTTGAAAAGTAGAACAGGAAGCATCAGAAGGATATAAAATGGAGGAAATTACCAAGTAGAACATGAGCCAAATTCTTGGGAAGTGATAGATTATAGGCAAATGAGAACCAAGACTAGATAGTAAATGCTGAAGAACTGAGTGCAGTGGAGAGTGAATAAAAACATCAATTTGTGCCATGTCCAGGAGGACATGAATCAAACAGGTCATTTCCCATGACTTATGGGGTGTATTCTTGCTTGGAAAATCCCATGGACACACAGCCTGGTGGGCTACAGTCTATGGGGTCACCAAGAGTCAGATACGACTTAGCGATTAAGCACACGTGGGGTAGAGAAGTCATAAAATCACTTTAAGAAAATAACTAGAGTCTTTTATTACTTCCATGTGATATGTCACTTTTATTTGCTGGCATCTGAAATTCCAGTCACCATTTGTGAACCTCTTAATTTGTCACCTTTCATGGGTTTTACACTTTCTAACAGTATGAAGTGACTTAGCAGCAGCAGCAAGAGGTATTTATTTAGCTTTCAAAAAAAAAAAGTTAATGCCTTGAAATCTGAAGACAACAGATCGATGAGAAGTGATTCTGCATTGTCTCTACAGGGTTCCTGGGATTATTGGTTCTGAGTGAGTTTTCCTGTTGATTCCTCCACTTGCAATGCTTTTCCATGAAAGGTGCTGAATTTTTACCTGTTACTACCCTCATGATACATAAGACTGGAGGTCCTATTTCTAAATGTGGCCTTCTGTACCTCATCCTCAATCCAGTGAGAGGAGACTTTCTATACCTTATAGAATGGACAGTACTTGGATTTTTGTTTATACAGGGATCTCAGAAACTGCTCCTCACAATGCACAAGGCTAATGCCACTTTCTTGTTTTTATTTGCCTGTTGAAGCCTCAACTCCTGTAGTCTAATCATTTTCTGCTACTCTGGTGGACTATATAACGTCAACTGTAGCTCATGATTCTAGCTTTGAATTCTTTTCTTCTTTCTGATATATAAAATTTATCTGCTTAGTTTTTAAAATGCTTTTATTGGGATGTATTATATTTACATACCCATACAAGTCATCCATTTAAAATGTACAACCTGAAACTAAATTTTTTTCTGAATAATATATTAAAAGGATCATATATCAAGATCAAATAGGGTTTATCCCAAGAATGCAAAGATCTTTTAATATCCACAAATCAATAAGTGTGATACACATTAATAAACTGAAGAATAAAAAATATATGATCATCTCAATAGATGCATAAAAAGCATTTGGCAAAATACAACAACAATTTATGATAAAAACTCCACAGAATATAGTCATAGAGGAAACATCTCAACATAATAAAGGCCACATATGACAAACACTCAGGTAACATAATTCTCAACAGTGAAAAGCTGAAAGCATTTCCCCTAAGATCAGGAACAAGACAAAGAGAGTTTCCACTCTTACCACTTTTATTCAACATAGTTTTAGAAGCCTTAGAGCAACCAGAGAATAAAAAGAAATAAAAGGAATATAACTTGGAAAAGAAGAATAAAACTGTCACTGTTTGCAAATGACATGATACTATACATAGAAAGTGCTAAAGACACTATCAAAAAACTTAAACCAGGGCTCTGTAACAACCTAGAGGGTGAGATGGGGAAGGAGGTAGGAAGGATGTTCAAGTGGGAAGGGACATAGGTTAAACCTATGGCTGATTCATGTTGATACTTGGCAGAAACCAATGCAATACTATAAAGCAATTATCTTTCAATTAAAAATAAATAAAAATTTAAAAAATACTAGAGCTCACCAATGAACTAAAGTTGCAGGAAACAAAATTAATACACAGATATCTCTGGCATTTCTATACACAAACACAAAAGGTCAGAAAGATAAATTAAGCAAATAATCCCATTTATCAACATACCAAAGAGAATAAAATACCTAGGAATAAATCTACCTAAGGAGGCAAAAGATCTGTACTCTGAAAACTATAACTCAATGATGAAAGAAGTCAAAGATGACAGAGAAAGATATACCATGTTCTTGGATTGGAAGATTCAATATTATCAAAATGATTATACTACCTAAGCAATCTACAGATTCAGTGCCATTCCTATCAAATTACCAATGGCATTTTTCAGAGAGCTAGAAAAAAACAATTAAATTCATATGAAAACACAAAATACCCTGAATACCCAAAGCAATCCTGTGAAAGAAAAATGAAGCTGGAGGAACTAAGATTCCCTGGCTTAAGTCCACACTACCAGTATGGACCATATTGTTTTGATTCTGGCACAAAAACAGAACTATAGATCAATGGAATGGGATAGAAAGCCCAGAGATTTACCCCCACACCTATGGTCAATCAACCTACAACAAAGAAGGCAAAGAATATACAATAGAGAAAAAAAGTCTCTTCCATAAGTGGTGTCAGGAAAACTGAACAGCTACCTCTTGTTGTTATTCAAAAGTATAAAGGCACACATTCATCATTAATTATCATACAGAGTATTGTTAAGAGGAGATATTGTCTTAAGAGTGCTCACAGGTATTAATTTCCCCATTTTTTTTTTTTCAAATAAAGTCAGTTCATATTGTGAGAGCTTTGTAATCTCTCTTCCTATTGACTCTCCTTTCCCCAGAGCAAGCTTTCTGAGACACTATACTAGGCTCTGGGAGGAACAACAACTTTTTGCCTTGTTTTGTGTCTTCCTGCATGGAACCTTGACCTTAAGCTGGGGCACGAGTGGTTAGGTTGCAAGATTTTCAGTCTTCCACACATGAGGTAGACCTCCTCTCTTCTGAATAGGGCCAGAGGAGAAAGGGAGCCCCTGAACTCTCAGTTGCCTTCCTCATAAACAGCCTCTTCAGCTTGGAGGAGATGAGAAGTGCTTGGGAGCCTGTCTTTCTCAATGAGATATGGTAAGCCCTGATTGGGAGCTGAGGGGAGAGGAAGTCCCATCTTTTTGACCACATCTGCCCATATACATAGGTGGAATGTAGCTTCCAACAAACCTTTGGAAGAAGAGGTAGAGAATGGGTCATGGCTCAAATGTCAGACTCTTGCTATTCTTACTGAGCTTTAGTACATTTTCTCATATAAATGTTTCTCACTTTGGTATGCACTTGGTACAATTTGCAAAAACTTTAAAGGATTGCTTTTTAAAAGTTTCCCTAGGTTTGCTTGCTTTTCTAGGGAGTTGGTATACTGCCATCCTGGAAAAGAAATCCCCTTCTTCCCTTTTGAACTTACTCTATTTTTGGTTCCTTTTTCTGTAATGTATTACAGTATTGTTATGTATATGGCGCTAGAGGCTTGAGGGCTCACATATCAGACCAAAAACAGGCTTAAAGAGTTTTGTACCTTGGAGCTAATTCTCCCAGACACTCATGCCATAATATGCATATGTTAATCATTTTTGACACTACATTGATATAGAGTAAAATTGCCACATGCCAAATAGGAAAAGGAGTACGTCAAGGCTGTATATTGTCACGCTGCTTATTTAACTTATTTGCAGAGTACATCATGAGAAACTTCATGGGAAATAGATGGGGAAAAAGTAGAAACAGTGTCAGACTTTATTTTTTTGGGTTCCAAAATCACTGCAGATGGTGATAGCAGCCATGAAATTAAAAGACGCTTGCTCCTTGGAAGAAAAGTTATGACCAACCTAGATAGCATATTCAAAAGTAGAGACATTACTTTGTCGACTAAGGTCCGTCTAGTCAAGGCTATGGTTTTTCCAGTGGTCATGTATGGATGTGAGAGTTGGACTGTGAAGAAAGCTGAGTGCCGAAGAATTGATGCTTTTGAACTGTGGTGTTGGAGAAGACACTTGAGAGTCCCTTGGACTGCAAGGAGATCCAACCAGTCCATTCTGAAGGAGATCAACCCTGGCATTTCTTTGGAAGGAATGATGCTAAAGCTGAAGCTCCAGTACTTTGGCCTCCTCATGAAAAGAGTTGACTCATTGTAAAAGACTGTGATGCTGGGAGGGATTGGGGGCAGGAGGAGAAGGGGACGACAGAGGATGAGATGGCTGGATGGCATCACTGACTCGATGAACTTGAGTCTGAGTGAACTCCGGGAGATGGTGATGGACAGGGAGGCCTGGTGTGCTGCGATTCAGGGGTCGCAAAGAGTCGGACACGACTGAGCAACTGAACTGAACTGAACTGAAGATCGCCACATGCCAAAGGTTAAAAGAACTAGTTGATAAGGCAGTTAGGCTTAGATTCCAGAAGGTGTGACCTCTGGTCAAGCCATTATTCCTTCAACACATAGTTCCTAACATAACAGTGTTTGGAAGGATCTAATAAGTATTACTCTAAGGATTGTAAACAGTCTAGACGTTAAATATCCAGTCAATTCTCAGAGCATAACTCACGTACAAAGGTATAGTATAGTTGGTTGAAGTCTTCCAGGAGTACTGCAGAATCAGCTTCACTACTCTGCTTCCTAGCCAGCAGGCTCTCCTTCTGTGCCTGCAATTCATACTTGAGAAACTCATGAGCCGTTTATGCCTGTATCCCAAGCAAAATCTTAGAAGAAGAGCTTATAAAATGTCCTGATATGTTCCTGATCTCATAATTTCCCTAACATCTGTAATCCTTCACCTTATCCAAAATGAATTTCGACTGCAGCATTCTTATTATGAAAGATACAGTAAGAGATAATTGGTAAAAAGGATACAACATGGACATACACAAAATCCTCACTTATGAAATATTGAAAACTAGCAAAACAGACACAAACAAACAAATATAAACCTATTTTCACAGGCAGTGTTCAGGTCATCTAAGAACACCTATCCTTCTTGTTATGTCTCAGTTTTTCAATAATGCCAGGATCTTTTAAGCAGCAGCTACACAGTAAAAAATAATTCCTTCACTCTTCAAACCTAATATTCCCAAACAGTCATAGTGACTCATGTACATATTTAAGAACTTTTCAGTATATTAAATATACTCAGTAAAGCATTCATTTGTTTTTAGGTATTCTGTGAAGTATATTCAAAGGCACCATTTGATGCCATTTTCTATGAAACAAGTTTCCACTGTCACTGATGAAGAAATGATCTCAAATTGGAACATGGTTTAAAAGACTGGTTCTATTCTGAAATACCCACTGTCCCTGAATGGATTGGTAACAGTGAGAAATAACCATGCTTTACATAAAAAAAAGTCTCAATTTTTTTTTCTGCCAGAGAAATTACTCTGTCATGGAAAGACAGTGACACTATTTAATACAGAGTGAAATAAAGTATTTTGATGGGCAACTATGGAATGGATCATTGAAATGTTCAAGACAATACAAATTCTGATAAAAACACTTTTCTGGGAGAGAAAGTATTCATTTAGTTCTTGAAGTTGTTTTAGTCTGAAAAGTCTTTGGTTAACAGGTAAGTTTCTCTTTAAAAGAAGAGAAAGAGAAGTAACTCAAGCTCATGAGCTAGTATGTTAGAAAGGGTTCTCTAAAAATAAGGTACTTCAAAGTGCCACAAAATTATCAACTAGAATCAACTGTCCACAGAACAGAAAAGAGGTTTTGCCTCAACAAAATTATATTGCACAGTGTGAGGTCAGATACATAAAATGATGGAAGAATTAATAAAGATTATGAGTATGTAATCAGAAGGTTGATACAACAATGATGACAAAAATATAAATAGTGTGTAGGAGAAAGCAATAAAGGTTTAAGGGGAGGTGATGGGTTTGGTACTAGAACTCTACCTGATTGTGAAATTTAGGGTATTATCATGTGCATATATACAAGGATGTAGAACTCATTTTATATACTCTCAATAATTCATGTATAATTCACATCAATTATATAACTGTACATATGTATTCATGTGTTACTGCTGTATGTCTAAATATGTGTCTATATATACTTATATGTGAATGCACATGTCTATGTATGTGTGTAAACCAATATTCACTGGGGACAATACAGTGTTCCTTAACAGATTTTGGATTGTGATGGAGCTAAAATAAAATTCTGGATCTCTTGCCTACTAAATGTGGGTAAATTATTTAACCTTATTTGTCTGCGAGTGCCTCATCTAATATTACAATCCAAATGGAGTTATTTTGAGTGCCTCATCTAATATTACAATCCAAATGGAGTTATTTGTGAGTAGTACATAGCAAGCACTTAGTGCAATGTATGAATGAAAGAATTCAACACATCTTAGCAACATGATACAGATAAATACATAGTTAAGGACATGAATATGTTATCAATATATTTATAGCTACTGAGCTAGTATTAAAAAGTCTTAATCACTGATTATGAAAATAATTTATTTCTCTTATCCCTTTAATACCTATGGGAAAAAAGGTAAACAGTCTTTAATATTTGAGTTTTTACATATATATTTTAGAAATATTTACAAGATATATATATATATATATATATATATATATAAATGAGATGAGTGAATAATGACTTGACTTGATGTTGTTTACAGCCCTTGGGTTTGAACGTAGACCTAAGTCATTTTTCTTCTTCATAACATACTCTTTAGATGTTCATCTATAGCCAGAGTAACTATTAGTAACATGGTTCCATAATTTCACATTTGATCTTTGACACAAAACAATTAATCTAATTCATAAGATCAACGCTTGTGACAGTAGAATTTCCTAGAGATTTTAAGCTTTGATTTAGTGAATCCTGCAAGTATGTGAAATGGAACATTCCAAGTATATAGACATGAAAAGTGAAAGTGTTAGTTGCTCAGTCCTGTCCGACTCTTTGTGACCCCATGGACTGTAGTCCACCAGGCTCCTCCGTCCATGGGATTCTCCAGGCAAGAATACTGAAGTGGGTTGCCATTCCCTTCTCCAGGGGATCTTCCCGACCCAGGGATCAAACCTGGATCTCCACATTGCAGGCAGATTCTTTACCATCTGAGCAACAGGGAATCCCATTCCATGTACATATATAATGATTATTTGAACACCTGGGTATCACCTCTGTGTTTTATACATATAGACTCAAATAGCTGTGAATACACTAAAAACACATTGATTCTGATAAAGTTCTAATAAAATTATTGACTAGCTGGTGCTATTTGTAATCAAGAGGTCTCGGATGATATTGACGTTCCTGTTGAAAAGGCCTATGTGGTGGGTTTAGATACTGTGGTTACAATAAACGTTAGAGATACACCTAACCTATAGAGCTAACTTTGAAATGAGCCTGGTTTCACTTTGAATTTTGTCACCTTTCTAAAGTATAATCCTGGGTCCACTGGCTAAATTCTCTGTCATTTTTTTAACAAGAAGAGGATAGAATAATGAATGTTATTTAGTCTCTCCAAATGTCAGAAAGAATCTCACAGATAATTGTTTCTACCTCAATAGGCTCTTAAAAACATTGACAGCAAACTCACAGATTTATTTTGATCATTAGTTACCCTCATTCATCAGACAACTGAACCATTAGTTGGTTTACACACAAGAGCTCTTTAATGCTGAGCTCTTACAAACATGGGAAATATAACATGTATAACTTTAAAATCATAGAAACTTTTTTCTTTTCTTTCATCAAACTAGTCTCATGCCCTTGGAAATACAAAACCATAAATGTAATAACTTGGGAAATAACTTCTCTTTAACTCAATTCAGATTAAAAGGAATCTATTAAAATTCTCTTAAAAGTGAACATTAGTATAAACTGAATCTCAATCTGGAGTTTTGGGTGATGATTATTTAGATTTTTTTTTCCCTCCTCTCAACTGATTGTTATTATAGCTTAATCAGCATCATGGAACTAGATATAAATTTGCCTTCAATGATTTAAAGTGATTTCATTACTTCATTTCCACATTAACTGTAATTGTTGCAGTAGAGAGTGTCTCAAGCCCTGGTAATAACATTTGATGTAGTGCCACTAAAGGAAGGAAGAGGCTGCTGTCTTCAGTAGTCCTCTCTTCTTATGTTTTGTGCAATTTAACATAATTTAACTGTATAGAGAAAAGGGAAACAGGGAAAAAAATGTTCTTGACATTTTACTTAAAAGAGAGTTCTTGGATACATCATTTGATTGGTTTCAAATGCAAATGTCTAAAGAAACCAGACAGACTGTCTCTAAATAACTGGTCTACAGGAATAGGGAAATCAGAGGGTGTTATTACTTTTAAGGGGGCAGCAGGTCTCAGACTCCAGCTTACTGGGGCCAGCAAGAATGGAGTCTTATGTGTTGATGTACTACAGATTGCTCCAGAGAAGCCAGATATCTGAATCTGTGTACGTGTGTGAATTCTACCAAGTCACAAAATACTAGCTCAATTTTTTTTAAAATACAGCTTCCTTTTCTTCCCTTATCTCCATTCCATTTTCCCCTCAAAAAACTTATATGTATATCTGGTTCAGAAGTCACCAATTTGCAATCTCTATATATCATCATTATTGTCATTATCTATATTAATATTATATTGCTTATCAACAGAAATTTAATCAAAGTTTGCTGTGAAAATAATGAATAATATAGAGTTATGATGAATTTCTTAATAGCAGTATAAAAGTGGTAACATTCTATACAGAGGTTGCCTGGTTTAGTGGAAAGAGCAATGGTTTTGGAGTCATTCTCTCGCAGTACTCCCATATAGGACTTTAAGGAGTCTGATTTTCCTAGACTTCTAGACTTGGGTTTTTCCATCTATAAATAAAGATAATACTACTGACTTCACAGAATAATTGTGAAGAACAGAACTGATACACATTCTAAGTTAACAGAATAGTAATAGGTCTGAGTATTATGTATTAATCATCCAATCATCCATTCATCCACACAGCCACATAACACTCATTCATTCACTAAGAGTATCTATAAAATGTGAATGCGAACTGCATGCCACGTACTGTCCTAGGCAAACTGTATTTAAGAACACAAATGAATGTCAGTTATTGTTATAGAAATCTGGGATGAAAGTGGCAACTGAGATAGAATGATCGCAGAGGTAAGAATGGAGCTGGCAGGAAGATGCAATTTGGATTTGACTTCTAAACCAAAATATGAAAATGAAGCATTTTCTAGCATAACAAAGAGTTAGGATAAGATTATTTTTTATATTGAAAGGCTCCAGAAGTGGAAAAAAAGACTCCAGAAGCCTCCAGAGTTGAACTCATTAGAGAAGACTTGAAAGGATGATAGAATTATATATTGTATGACAAATACAAATAATTTCAACAGACTTTCCCACTGAGTTGGGAGTTGACTCACAAATCTTTTAACAACACATTCTCAATAGAATTATACTGGCATACAACATAGAACCTATTTGTATTTATCTTTTCTATTTTTTTTTTTACTTTTCTAATATTTTAATTTCATTTCTAAAATTTTATCATGAGGAAATAGATGCTTTATTTTGTGTGTGTGCTTAGTCACTCAATTGTGTCTTTGTGACTCAATGGACTATAACCCATCAGGCTTCTCTGTCCATGGGGGTTCTCCAGACAAGAATACTGGAGTGGGTTGCCATGCCCTCCTCCAGGGAATCTTCCCAACCCAGGGATCAAACCCAGATCTCATGCATTTCAGGCAGATTCTTTACCATCTGAGCCACCAAGGAAGCCCAAGAATTCTACAGTGGGTACCCTATCCTTTCTCCAAGGGATTTTCCTGACCCAGGAAATCGAACTAGGGTCTCCTGCATTGCAGGTAGATTCTTTACCAGCTGAGCTACCAAGAAAGTCAGAACAAATAATAATACACCACTTTAATGCAAATGGTGATAACAAATTTGGGCAAATATATGATTTAATATAATGATCAAAGTGAAATTGGAACAGTACATTATCTACTAAAAGGATGGGAGCTGGAGAGTCATATAAAAAAGAACTGTACTAAAGAAAATAAAACAAAAAAATCAATGAAAATGAAACACTATCTGAAAATGCCCAAAGATGATGTATTCCAAGACTGAAATCACCATAAATAAGACCTAGCTACCATTCAGTTCAGTTCAGTCACTCAAATATAAATAAACAATCTCTATCCCAAAGAATGAATAGAGTATGGCAACATGGATGGACCTGGAGATTATCATATTAAGTGAAGTAAGTCAAAGACAACATCACACAATATATTTACACATGGAATCTAAAATATAACACAAATAAACTTACTTTAAAAAAAAAAAAGAAACAGATCCAGAGACTTAGAAAACAAATTTATGATTACCAAAGGGGAAAAGGAGAGGAAGGATAAAGTAGGAGTTTGAGATTAACATACACAGTATTGTAAATAACAATAAGGACCTGCTGTATAGCATAAGGAACTGTATTCAATATCTTATAATAACCTATAATAGAAAATAACCTGAAAATGAATATATATATCTATATAACATATATAGATATAAAAGCAAGCTGATCACTTTCTATATACCAGAAATACAACATTATAAATCAATTATACTTCAATAAAAAATAAAATAAAATTTTAAAGAATATCCAGATAAAGTAATTATGGTACTGAAAAAAAAATTTAATTCAACAGGAGAGATCAATAGGAATATTTGCAATATTTTGCAATCAAAGTTTGATATTTTAAAGATATGGAACAAATACTATAGAGGAAAAAGGAGTAAGGATTTAATTCCTGCAGAGAATTCATAGAAGGTTTTTCAGAAAAATAGTGATTTAAGAAAGGTCTTAAAAATGCACACGAGCTTACAAGTTGATTCTATGAATATACTACAGAGATCTTCAGCTTTAGTGTAGAAACAAAGGACAAAACAGGGCATTATATGTTAAATACTGAAGTATGCTGTATTAATTACTAAATATTATTGGTGTTCAAGAAAGTATAAGAAATTATTATTGAAGAAACCTTCTAAAGAATTGATTTGTGTCTTGCAAGGTATTCATTCTAAGATAGAAAAACCATGAAAAAATCACTGAAGGTTACACAATTTGTACCAAATGAAAGAATGACTCACAATTATGGGGACAAAAACCACCTGAACCCACATGCTCCTCCTGTTCCCTCCTGCTTTTATAGATGAGCTGTCCACATTGTTATGAAAAGCTAACCCTTCCATTTATGTACCAGATCCCACATTCTTTTGCCTAATCAAGAGCACAGATCCTGAAGTTTCCTCTCATCATATTGACACTATTTCTTCTCTCTTTGCCAGATGTCTTCACTTGACTTACAGTGTAATTTCTACCATCATATAAGAAGCCCTCAATTTTTAAAATTTTTTAGTAGCATCATCTTTTATGATTTTAGTTTTTAATTAATATAACTGGAGGATAATTACTTTAAATATTGTGATGGTTTCTGCCATACATCACCATGAATCAGCCACCAGTATACACGTTTCCCCCATCCTGAAACCTGCTCTGATCTCCCTTCCCACCCTATCCCTCTGGGGCTTTGGGTGCCCCGTTTCATGCATCGAACTTGCACTGGTCACCTGTTTTACATATGGCAATGTACATCTTTCAGTGTTATTCTCTCAAATCATCTCATCCTCATCTTCTCCCACTGAGTCAAAAAGTCTGTCCTTACATCAGTGTCTCCTTTGCTGCCCTACATGTAGGATCGTCTTTCTAAATTCCACATATATGTATTAATATACAGAGCATTTATATTTCTCTTTCTGACTTACTTCACTTTGTATAATAGGTTCCAGGTTGATCTACCTCATTAGAACTGAATCAGTGTGTTCTTTTTTATAGCTGAGTAATATTCCATTGGGTATATGTACCACAACTTCTTTTTCCATTCATCTGCCAATAGACATTTAGGCTGCTTCCATGTCCTACCTATTATAAACAGCCCTGCAATGAACACTGGGGTACAGGTGTCTTTTCCAATTCTTATTTCTTGGGGTGTATGCCCAGCAGTGGGATTCTTGGGTCATATGGCAGTTCTATTCCCAGTTTTTTAAGGAATCTCCACACTGGGCTCCATAGCAGCTGTACCAGTTTGCATTTCCAACAGTGTAAGAGGGTTTCCTTTTCTCCACATCCTTTCTAGCATTTATTGTTTATAGACTTTTTGTTGATGGCCATTCTGACCAGTGTGAGATGATACCTTATTGTGGCTTTGATTTGCATTTCTCTAATAATGAGTGATGTTGAGCATCTTTTCATGTGTTTATTAGCCATCTGTATGTCTTCTTTGGAGAAATGTCTGTTTAGGTCTTTTGCCCACTTTTTTATTGGGCTATTCCTTTTTCTGGTATTTAGCTGCATGAGCTGCTTTAAACAAGCCCTCTCTTTTCCTGTTTCCCCTTTCAAGTAATACCAACATTCCATTCACTTTACATCAAAACTCTTCCCAGTCCTAATACTCCTTTTATCCAATGTTTCTATACCAATTCAGCCTGTTGTCTCCAATCCTCCATCATACCTGCTGTTGTCAAAGTGACTGATGACTTCATATTATCAAAAGGAATATCTAAGCCTCAGAGGTCACCATTGTTGAACTTTCTGCACGTTTAACATTTCATACATCCTTATTAAATAACTTTCTTCCCTTGGTTTTCACAACACTATGTACTCCTGGTTTTCCCCCTCCTTCCTTATTGTCAACTCTTCTCTGCTCATCTCATCTCCTCAACCACTAAGCAGAGCTCAGTCCTAAATTTTCTACTCTTATCAATGCATATTACCTTGTTTATTTCATCTAATCTCATTGTATTAAATCCAATCTATAAGATAACCTTCACAAATTTAGTATCCTACTCCACTTCTATGAGCTTCAGTTTTAAATGTTTAACAATTTATTTGATGTCTATATTTAGATGTCCAATAACAGACATTTTGAAATTATTATATTACAAACTGATTCTTTTTAATTTCACCCCATCACCCCACCAAAATTTTTCATTATCTTACCCATCTTAGTTATGGGAATCCTTCCAGTTTCTAAGGCCAAACCATTTGGATTTATTCCTGATTTTAAATCAACTAGAAAAA
Source organism: Aepyceros melampus (assembly GCA_006408695.1). Lineage (NCBI taxonomy): Eukaryota > Metazoa > Chordata > Mammalia > Artiodactyla > Bovidae > Aepyceros > Aepyceros melampus. The sequence continues at coordinate 88,905 of SJXQ01005894.1, read as the reverse complement.
TCCACTGTCTGTTCTTTCCAATACATTCAGAAAACTCATCACCAATAGTAGCACTCTGATCCAAACCAACAGTATCTCATGCCTCAATCATTACAACAGTTATCTAATTGTTTTCCCATCTTCAGTGACTGTACATTCTCTTAATGGTAGATAATCCATTATCTACATGATCATTTAAAATGTACCTCAGAACATACTAACCCCAACATAACCACTATTTCACTCAGAGGAAAAAGCCAAAATTCATGCAGTGCCTTCCATAACCCTACATGATCTAGCCCCTCACCGCCCCTCTGATTTTCTCTTCCCTTCCACTCCCTCCATCAATCTACTCCAGCAGCACTGATGACCTTGATGTCTCTTCATACCTAAGGGTTTTATGTCACTCTTCCTTTGCCTGGGATATTCTTCTCCAAGGTATTTACCATCCATGTATCAACACTACTCTTCATTTCATTCAGGCCTTAGATCAAATATCCTTTCACTGAGCCCTTTCCTGCCCATCCTTCCCTGTCCCCTTTTCCAAGGTTACATTCCTTTTTAACATTGATCATTATCTATGTCTGTCTACCTACCTACTTATTTATCTGTTGACTGCTAGTTTTCATGAAAACAGGAATTTCTTCTTGTTTGTTTTGTTCATCTACTGAATCTCTGGTACCTCAAAAATTATCTGGCACCTAACAGACACTCAATTAATATTTGTTTAATGACAGTGAATAAATGAATGGACCAATTTTAGGGAGGTTAAAATGCTATGGAGTTTTAATAGTGAGATATAACAATAATAATCCTATAAAAGTTACTTAGTATATAAGTTATCAATGTCAGTGTGGAGAACGTAAAGTTTAAGTCACTACAGAGCTTGTGGCACATGCAAAATAGAGCTGTGTCGCTGTCCAGGTGGGAACCAACAGGCTCACATTACTCTAGCTGTCTTTTCTTTTCACTACTGTCCCTCACAATTTCAATGCTGAGCCAGATGGCTCTACACAGCCTAGACATAGCATGAAGTAATATCAAATCACATCATGAGATCATGTTCTTTTGTCATTCTTCCTTTCACAAATCTTGCTTTTTAACTATGAGAATAAGGGCTTCTGACACAGAATTTTCAGGGAGCAACCATATTTACAGATGGATTTTGGTTTTATTATTTCTGCCAAATACATATTTTTATACAGAGCAAACAATACTGGTCTTCCATTCCTATTCTTGGCATAAAGTCCTTCTCTAAGAGGCATTTATTTAATAAACAAAAAATGACTTAAGGAGAAATCTTGAGTAATTAACAAGTTTTTGACCTGTAAATATGGCAAAAATAATTAAGGGAATAAAAGAATAAGTGTATATTTAAAAATGTCAGTGGAATAGGCAAATGACTATGTTTGAGAAAACGGTGGTATGTATCTATCCCAGATTAGAATATTTAAACAATAATATTGTTTGGGGCCTAGCATAAAACTTAAGAAAAAAGGACAGATTAACATAAAATAAAATCTCTTTAACTTCTCTGTGGATCCTTTGAGGCACAGCAAGTCGTCTTTAGAATTAGTTAATACATGTCTAATTAACGAGGCTTGGTACTTGAACATCTGCATTTTGCTCTTCATTTATTTTCCTTCTCCAACAGAATAAACCTCTGAACAGTCAAATTATATATAATAGGGCCAATTAGTAGAGAAGGAGCCTGAACATCTTTAGAGAAGATGTGAGAAGGTATGGTTGGCTTAAGATTAAAACTAATTGTCTTACTCCATTTGTTCTCATTTCTTTTTCTCTGCAACTTTAAATAAAGTACCCATAAATTTCAGAATAAAACAAAGAAAAAGCCAAGGTAAAGTTATGCCAAAGATAACAGCACTGTGTTTTACAGGCCATTTACTTCATTCCAGCCTTTTCCTTATCTGTGATGGTTAGGAAGCCTGAACAAAACTTCCAAGAATTAAACACATTTCCAGATATGTCCTCCACTCAGCTCCCCTTGGAGATAGAAGTTATTATTGTCTTCTACTTTTCAATATGGTTGTGCTCCTATAATCTTTTTCTGATACCATTTCTCTTCTCTGAAATTGCCACCTCCACTGTTCTCTACCACATTGTGTTTCGAAGCCCAAACAAGTCCAAGCTCCTCATGCCAACTTCCTAGATGATTCTAGCCACCAGGACCTTATTGAGCTCTCTGTATTATCATTTCAATCACAAAATTAAAATTCGGTTATGAACAGGCTTTTTTTCTGTTGCACAAAATTAGCAATTTATTATATACAGTCTTGTTCTCAACCATCATTTCATGTATTTAACATGTGTCTTTTAATTACAAGGTTATATCATGTTACTTTTGACCTCTACAGAACTGTGTGTGTATCATGCACAATCATCCCATAAATTTCATGATCTTGTAAACCATGTGGAACACAAATGTTGTAACTTACATATCCTAATTATGTAAGAGAATGCCTGCATGTGTTTCAAAATTTCTGTTCTTGCTGATGAAATGCTTATATTTAATAAATGCCCAGCTGTGACAGCTAAAATTAACACATCTTCCTCTAACATTAAGTAGAATGCTCTGTAAGCCTGCACTGGAGCGGAATGTAGTATCTGCCAATTTTTAGAACCTCTAGGAAAATAGGGCACCTTTTAACACAACTGACAGAAGCATCAGTGTGTCTAACGTTGGAGGCTTCACCTTCCTAAATTTATAAGTATTATATAATTATTTTCATAATAACAAAACTTACCATCTAGCGATACATTTACTGGGTTCCAGAAACTTAAGAGATTTACATGTGCAAAAATCGTACCATCCTCCTGACAAATATATTATATGGTATAACTGTTTTCCTGATTTTACAAATGAGTAAACTGAGGCCTGTAGAGCATATAAAAGGGCCAGAAATAAAACTTAGTCTAGTCCATTATAAAGTTAGATGCATTAAAACACAAAGACAACAAGGTACTCTCAGTGAGTGAACATATTAATAATTCATAATCACCTATCATGTCCAAATCAACCAGTTTTCACCCTATCTTAAGGAAGACTACCCCCATGCATAGCTTCAATCACCAGGAAGCCAGTGATATCAGAGAGAGCCTCCTTCTCCTTCTGTTTCTAATACACTTGTTCTGCCTTCAAAGATCTCTTTCAGTCCTCTTGTTCCATCCCACCGTGTTCCTTCTTTGCTAGATTTTAGCTGTATCTTAGAACCTTAACTTACCAATATGCTCCAGAAAAATTCCCTACTAAGTACAGATGGGCCTCTCTGCACACACGCTAGTCATCACACTCCTTCAATTGAGTGTATTAATAATATATGGAGTGTCCTTTTTCTATAGGAGACATCTACTCATTACCAACCCAATGCGCATTTACTAAATTTCTTCTATATATAAAACATAGTCCCAGCAATTGTGAAAGTCACAGAACATCATGACAGAGCTTCTACATCATGGATTCTAGACTATGCATTTGAACCTATGAAGGAATATTAGTTTCCTATTGCTTCTATGGCAAATTATCACAAATTCACTAGCTTAAAATAACATTAATTGATTATCTTACAATCCTGCAGGTTAGAAGTCCACCACTTGATTCAAGATGTAGGTAGGGCTGTGCTTTTTTCAGGGGATACACCGTTTTCTTGCACATTCCAGCTTTTAGATGCTGCCCATGTTCTTTATTTCATGATCCCTTCCTCCATTTTCAAAGTCATCGTCTCTGTGCCTTTCTTCTATAGCCACAGATCTCTCTATGCCTCTCCTCCTCTGTATCTTTCCTCCAATTAAATACCTTTGTAATTATATGGTGGTACCCTGGATAATCCAAAATAATATCCTTATTTTAATGCCAATTGATTGAAGGTATTAAGCCCACCTGCAATCTCAAGCCTACTTTGTCAGGGAACCAGGCATGTGTGTGTGTGTGTGTGTGTGTGTGTGTGTATATGTTACAGGAATTAGGACAAAGACTTTTCTTTTACAGAAATAGCTCTATTCTGCTCATCAAGAAGGGTAAAGGAGAAGAACATCAAAGGAAAAAGGATCCACAAGGAAAAAAAGGACAGAAAAAAAGAACACAGATTTGTCAGGGAACATTCAAGGATAGAATTTCCACCGAGTGTTCCATCAAGACATCTTGCAGACATTACAGATTACTGACGAGACTGCAAGAACATAAGTATTGTCTGTTTGGTGGTCTCATTTTTGAAACTAAGTTATAAAATATTAATAAATAACTAGAGGGGAAGAGAGAGAGAGAGGTGAGTGAAAGAAATCCAAGAGATCAATCTTAAATGCTATTAAGTTAGCAGATTTACTCTTGTCGAAACTTTAAGTCCTGATCTTTCTCTTATAGTTTTAGCACATCAGTACAAGTCTTAGAAAGTAGGTTAACTTCAACCAATACTCAATGAGTACATGAGCAAGAGAGACAGAAAGAAGGGGAGGAGGGGGATGGGTTAAGTGTTGCTACTGAGATGCCAGCTTCAGCCCTCTTGATGTCCAGGCACAGAACATTTGTTTAGACCCAGCTAAGGGCCTCTGACTGGAGTCAAGATATAGAATGTTAGGTTCTAAGATGAAGAGTATGGAGTTATACTTGTGATGGGCCACACATCTGCACAGTATTTTTGGTGAGAGATCATATATTCACTTTTAAATAGTGATAGCATCTGAAAGAACTCCCTGGACAGAAAAAAATTCATCAATATTATTAACAGTTTCATTTTATTTATCTCTTTAAAATAAAATTACCTAAATTGTCATCAAACTCAAAGACCCAAGCAGGCTTTACCACTCCAAATAATTTTCCAAACTATTTTTGTCATATTAAAGCCTATGTCATACTGTTTAGCATTTGACCATACATTATCTACTATTCTGTAACTGTGTTGCAAACTTGACATCTTCCCAACTCATTTACATGCTCTTTAAGACCAGTTTTTTAAAAAGTTCTCATGTTTCTAGCCATACAGATTAGTACACACTGGATGGAAAGGAATACAACTGAAAGGTCCTGGTCAAAAATACTTCCCTTGAATCGATTTATATTTCAAATGTAATCATTATTCAAATATGTTTGAACTTTTCTGGGGGCTTCACTGGAACTACTGCAGATATTTATGATCATATTTCACATAATAGTACAGCAAGAAATTACAGAAGGAGTAATACTACCATGTGTTGTATAATGACCGTGTGCCGGAAACCATTCATTTTAAGTATTCTGTAGGCATTATCTCATTGTATCTTAATCAAAACTCCGGATCACAAATCACAGTAAAATTTAAAGGAAGGATTTACATAAAGTCCTAAACACAGATTCTTACCTACCAATGTTCAGTGAAAGGAAGCAGAATATATAACCCCAAAACATGATGGAGGAGTTTAGGACATGCTACCCCAAAATATGCCACTTTGGTATACTGATTATTTTGCACTGGAAGCACTAGCAATTCAACAGCAAATTCAGGAAGAGGCTTTCTCTGAACGCTTTTATCTGCCTAAAAACATAGCCTCCAAAAGGAAACTAGCAGTCACAGATCCCCTCCCATGGAGTTTCATCAGCCAAGAAAGGCAGACTCTTATCAGAAGAGAGATGACTATAGATTGACACTGCATTCCGACTAACCTTGTCTTAAACTGTCACACCTCCCATCTATTCTTCGAAGATCCTGCTCAACTTTCCCTAGAAGTCATTCACTCTCCTCTAGTAGGCCTGTATTTCCCCTTCCTTTTTCCTATTAAGACAATATTTAATCCTGAATTCTAAGCCATTTCAGGAAGTTAATAATTTTTTCCCTGGGTATCTCTCATATGTACATGAGCTACACATGTTAATAAACTTCTGCTTGTTTTTCTCTTGTTAATATGTCTTTTACTGCAGGGGTCTCAGCTAAAAATTCAAAAGAGAAGATGCAAATTTTCTCCTCCTTTATAATCAGCCATCAAAAACTGTCAGCTACTTTTCAATTTTTATACTATATCTTTCTTGAAAACTGGAATTCAATAATTACAGTGACCTATTTCTCAGTATTTAATAAAAATTAACAATACAACAACTAACAAGACGTTAACAATGGAATAATAAGTTATTCCGACCTGGTATGTCTCATTTTCTTTCCCCTGGATTCTTCCTAGTATGCATAAGCATTTGCAGTATTTCTCAATGAGAGCAGACAGCTTGCTTAATTTTGTTCCTGAGGCATCAAAACTATTCCTTAACTAAAGTTTTTAAGCGAAAGGCCTTAAGTGTCTGAATTATAACAACCAGTCATTTCAAAGCATCAACTAAAGCAATGTGAGCCCCCAGAAGAGCTGAATGCATTAAAGAAATGGCCTCCCCATGGAGAGAAATACAGAAAGAGTCCTATTTTCTCTGTTTGAAAATAAAGCATCCGGTTTTCAGGGGTCCAGACCATCAGAAAAGGATTATGCTCTTGCTCTTTGGTTTGGAGGACAGAACAATTAGGTGGTGGGAAGCACACCTACATATCTCAGGTGAGGGTGTGTCGAAAGACATATTAAAGTTCTAGAAGGGCGAGTGATCCGTGCAGAACCTGAGGCAAGTAACAAATGAGTCTGAGTATCTTTGAAAAAATGTTGCATACTATAGCAGAACTTGAAAGAAAGTAGGTGTTTCTTTAATTTTTGGAATTAAGTACAGTAGTAATTGCCATTATAATTCATCTAGCATCAAAGCAAGCTTGTGGAACAGAGCTTGGGGTGCTGTCCTTCAAAGGGCTTATTTATTTCTCAGGATTTAGCATTGCCCTTCAGCCAAAACCACCAAAGAAGTCTCACCTGCTATTTCAGTGTAAACTTAAAATATTAATGGGGCTGAAGAGCAGTACTGCCTCTGGAAAGACATCTGTCATTTTGCAACCACATTTTACTGCCCAGGGAGCTAAGATACTTCAATGCTGAAATGGAAACTGGTGGAGGAGGAAGGGCAGATTTTCTACTCCTTTTCAATCCATATTTTTCATGAAAGTAGAACTATGAAACTCTTTTCCTGTCCAGACTTTAAGACCCCCTGGGTACATTTCAAGTCTTGAATATCTCTACCTTGTTCCATTTTGCTTTTCACAGCTCTTCTTCACCAGCTCTGCAGTATGAGAGCAAAATTTTAAAGTCTCATTTTGATATACTTCCTATCAGGACAAGTAATAATTTCAAATAGTAGGAAAATCACCTGGATAACAAAATACTTAACTTTATATATTTAAATACAATGATATTAGTTTTTAAGATGATTGAAGAATAAATCATTTACTTTTTAATTTGTTTTTACATCCATTTTACTTCATTCTTTCACACTATTCACTAAATTCATAGGTGTGCCAATAATGAAAAAATGTTGGAAAACCATTCATTAAACCAAAAGACATAAAAAAACAACTTAGGTGAAAAAATTACCCTCTTTCATATACTGACTTAATATTTTATTGAACTGTCTGCAGTAACATACTAACAATAATAAAAAACAGCACCATTGAAAATTTACAATGGCATTGTAATGAGTAAGCCCTTAGCGCCATTATTTTATTTTATCCTCATAGCAAACTCTATTTGGAAGGTATTATGTGTTATTTCACAAATGAGAAAAATAAAGCACAGTGTGGTTTAAGCCCCTTACCTAAGATCACACATGCACACAGGAGTCAGGATTTGAAGATCACACATGCACACAGGAGTCAGGATTTGAATCCAGGCAGGAAGTGTGACAACCAATGACCACACTCTAAAGCTTATCATTCATTTTGAAGAATGTGTTTTCTTTTCCCATATGGGAAAATGGAATGAGGAAATGGAAATCTGGTATTTAATAAAAACTAGTGTGCACAAAGGGCTTTCCAGGTGGCTCAGTTAAAAAGAATCTTCCTGCCAGTGCAGGACATGCAGGCTGATCCCTGGATCACGAAGATCCCCTGGAGAAAGAAATGGCAGCCCACTCCAGTGTTCTTGCCTGGGAAACCCCACAGACAGAGAAGCCTGGTGGGCTACAGTCCACGGGGTTGCAGAAGAGCCAGACACGACTTAGCAACTAAACGAAATTGAGACATTGCACTGTTTCATCCTGGTACCTTTGTTTTTGCACAGCACAAAAACAGTGAGATATTTCTAAAATGTTGGAGGTGTTTAGGTACTTTACAGTATTAACTCATTTAATCTGCATGATAACCCAATTAAGTAGATATTGTTTTTATACCCATTTTCCAATGAAGCATCTTCAACACAAAAAATTTTAATAATTTAATGAAGATTATGAAGCTGGTAAATGGCAAGATATATTCATACCTACTTCCCCATAGCCAATATGAATCTCATTCTCAGTTCAATGAAGTGGATGTTTCCTACACTCAGAGAAGATTCTTATTAATACCTATGCCCTAACCAAGGCAAGCTGGTATATGACTTAGGAACAGGTGTTTCTATTTTCTATCCTCTGGGATTCTTATTTATTGTTTTTTTCACAAGGTTCACTGGACTAATTGCAATTTCTTACATAATTCCTAAGTTACTCCTAGTTCCTTGTAAAACAGGGGCCTTCATAGTGTCTAAACAAAGAAAAGCCAGTTAAGCAGTTGTATATAAGTGAGCAATCATGGAACAGGTTTCTCCCTGGAAGGTTTCATACCAACTTCTCCAATGCTCTAGGGAAAGCTTTTGACAAGCTGCAAAATCATACTCTTCAAAACTCACTATTTGTATGAACTGCATGACTTAGTACAACAGGAATTCTGAAATTGGATATTACAAATAATATTGTTAATAACAAATTTATTCCTTAATTATGTATTTTCTTGCATGTTTTAAAAACTATTTTTGACACATTTTTATAATTAAAAAATTGTGATTTATCTCTGGAAATTATCTTATTAGTTTCACAAGGTGCAAATAAGCAAATGAATAGAGGTAAATGGAAAGAAATTCTTAGTGAAACAAGAATAAGGGTAGTTTAATTGGCTTAATTGGGTCATCAGCCATAGTTAAATACACCTGGGACTACTGACCATCTTGAGACAAGGCAATCGTTTCTACATAGTACCTTTAGGAGTCTTGTCTTCTTTCTTTGCTTTTTCCAAATGTCAAGGAGAGATGAATGATCAATCAGTCCTGCCAACTGAAACAGTCATCTTTTCAGTTTATCTCCAGAAGATTAAATATAGTTCATGAAAAATAATTTTATATAATCTAAAAGTATGCATATTGTTGAAAATGTGTTATCAGCAACTTTTCATGATGAATTTGGAATAAAAAACAAACTGAAGTCCTTTACTGCAAATTATTATACTTTAAATAATTTGACTTATTTACAAGCACTTAAGCTGATACATGTGGCATGGTAATCGATTACATGACCACATCATTTCCTGAGAGAAAGAAGTATCTCTTCAATAAGAACTGGACTGAGACTGTAACCCCACTACTACTGCTGCTGCTGCTGCTGCTGCTAAGTCGCTTCAGTCGTGTCCGACTCTGTGCAACCCCATAGATGATAGCCCATGAGGCTCCCCCATCCCTGGGATTCTCCAGGCAAGAGCACTGGAGTGGGTTTGCCATTTCCTTCCCCGATCATGAAAGTGAAAAGTGAAAGTGAAGTCGCTCAGTCCTGTCCGACTCTTAGCGACCCCACGGACTGCAGCCCACCAGGCTCCTCCACCCATGGGATTTTCCAGGCAAGAGTACTGGAGTGGGGTGTCATTGCCTTCTCCAACCCACTAATAAGTATGGTTATTTCCTTACCTTAGCTGTGTTTCTACTAATAGCATTCTTAAAAGCAGTAATATCTTATGCCTTTTAAATTAATTTATCATTTCCATGCAACAAACAGCTCACTAAAAAAGTCTAGATGCCAAGAGTTACCTTTTCACCATATAAGTTCATCATTCCTTTTTCTGTAAGTGCAGAGTTCAGTGCTGCAGTTCAGATATCTTCAACTTCTTTCTAAAACTCACAAGTATCTTCTTTTGAACTCTAGGCCTGAGCTCTTCAAAACTACCTACTTGTCCTCAGCTTCAGTGAACTTTCAATCATAAGAAACACATGTTGGAGGAGGCCGTCCAGAAGCTTCAGTGAACTTTCAATCATAAGAAACACATGTTGGAGGAGGCCGTCCAGAAGCTTCAGTGAACTTTCAATCATAAGAAACACATGTTGGAGGAGGCCGCCCAGAGGCTGTGCTCACTAGCTGACCCCCAAGCTGAATCCAGGCAACTGGAGGCTCCTCACCATCTCCCTTGTCCTTAGAGTGTGTGTTCTGCCGTCATTCCCACCGGAGGAGCTGGTTCCAGGAGTAGTCTCGAGAGCGTGAGACCATTTTGAAGCTAAGGCGACTGAACTCTACTGAAGCCTCTGTATAAACTTTTAAGATTCTGGCAGGTCTCGCGAGGGCCAAGTAAGCGTTACTCCTCTTTCCTTGCTTATTAAACCTGCCGCCAACACAGAGCCAACCTCACTCTGGCTCTATCCTGGTTCTAACCAGATACTGCACTGTTTCTAAGCTGTTTTTAACAGAACGAAACTGAGACTCACGCAGTAGACATTCTCAGAGGAGAAAATTTTGACTTCAAAACTCTCCCCTTCCACGGAACCAAAAACCTAGGGTATGACCCGGAACCTGAATGTCCCGGACCCTTTTGAAAAGGACGAATCTATTACCCAGAAATCTGTGCTGCTGAAGCCCTTTCCCCACACCTTCCCATAAATTGCCAAGTTCCAGAGCCCTGCAGAAGTCAAATCCTGCCGTGCCAGGGCTGCAGCATACCAGCTGTCCTCTGATTTATAGAAGTTTGACAGATTTGAGCCTGGCCTCCTGTCTCATTGCCAGCCGAACTCACAATACTTTTTCTTAACTCAAAAGCCTGTGCCACAGTGTTGGTGCCTATGCGTATCAGGCTTATATGGCCACCTACCAGTCTAGAAGGGTCGCCATCTTTCGTCACTGTCTCCTTGCCCTGGGGTATGGGAGCCATCCTGCGAAGCTCCAACACTCTCACTCCCTTGCCCTGCCTCTTCAAGACTCAACCTAACAAGGCTAGTTCATCCAAGTTTCATGTCAGTCAGACAAAACGGGATCAATTGTTTATTCTCAGAAAAAGAGGTATGGTTGTGGGTTATGGACTTAACACAAAAAGAAACTTGCAGAGAGGAAAAAGAGGAACTTATTTTGTTGCTTATACTATGAAGTGAAAAGAATACATAAAAATTACTTGTGCTTCATGAAGATCACAGCTCTACTGCTGCAGTTCTCTCATCTTGGTCAGAATTCTGTTGTACTAATGATGCCACTTACTCTGATCCTACCTCTCTATGGAGCAAGTTACTATGTCTGAAATTGCATCCCATCTGTGACAGACATTCTTCTGCAAAGATTCCATTATATTTTGAGTTTGGAAAAATCCACTTTAAATATGTAATCCTTATGCAAGTGCAATCTGTGCAGTGTACATGAAGACTCTGCTTTCACACCAAAACCCTGATTCAGTTTTCTTTTGCCTCTGATTTTTCAATCAGTAATTTTCCTCCTCTGATTCCAAGAAAAAGACCAAAATTCAAAAACTAAATGTACATAGCCCCTCCATAATGTGTATGTGTGCTATGTATAATCAGATTATGGGTTCTTCCCTGCAGAAGCTTAACTTTCAGAGGTCAGATAATGTGTGGTCATAATCTGCAGGAACACCCTGGTTTTCATGCTGGTACACATACATTAACCCTAAACAGTTTCCCACTTAAAATGTTTCACCAGAATCATGTACAAGTATGTGTAGACTTGGACCTCCCTATCCCCAAAAAGGAATAAAATAACTTGGTGTTTAGCAACCAGCTAACACCATACTTTGGCTATCTGATGCAAAGAACTGACTCATTGGAAAAGACCCTAATGCTGGGAAAGATTGAAGGCAGGAGGAGAAGGGGACACAGAGGATGAGATTGCTGGATGACATCACCGACTCGATGGATAAGTAAGTTTGAGTAAGCTCTGGGAGTTGGTAATGGACAGGGAATCCTGGTGTGCTGCAGTCCATGGGGTCACAAAGAGTCAGACACGACTGAGCAAGTGAACTGAAGAGCATACTGTGACATGTTTCCAATGGAGTATCTCTCTGTAAGACAATTCTTGTGGATTGTAAACAATGGCATCAACCAATCATTACTAAAAAAAAGGTCACATGGTAGTTGATATTTCTCCTAGAGTGACCAGAAAGGCTTGACTATACTTATGATAATTAAAAACAAATTGCAAGTTCCCAGTCTATCCTTTGTCCTTATAAAGAACCAACAACGTTTTGTTGTCTCTCAGTACCCCATTCGGTGCATCTTGACCTGTTTTTTTATGTCTTAGTTTATTAAAATAAATGTTGTACATTCTTGGTGTGGCCAAAAATAAACGATGGTTCATATTGTGCGTAGGTTCTTGCTCATAACAGTCCAGACTGCTAGCAGATTGCTAATGTGTTAACAGCTCTATTATAAGACTCTTAAGCATGCATTTTTTTGTGCCATTTGTGAAATCAAATTCTCCATGTTAAAGGAGTACTGCACAGGAACACTGGGACAGATGCCCGGACTCTTCCTGCATGCAGATATCCACAGTCAGTGTAATATATCCAGATGGCAGAGTGTTCTTACATCCTTCAGGTGTGCTGCTTATTCAGGTGTGCCCACGCTGGAAACCAGAATATTGTTCTGAAATTCTCAGATAGACTTTCTGCCTCCTGCTTCAGACCTGCATATAATATAATTAAAAGTACCTCAAATGTAGAAGCTTCTGGGAATGATGGCAGTTAAAAAAACTTAAGACTGGGTGGATTCCATAAAATCAGATAATTTTTCAGTTTCTCCTTCCAAAGATACCAGTGAAAATCTTTACACAGATGTGATTCAGAGTATCTCTAATTCTTGTGTGATCCAGACTTTTAAAACTGTAAATTATCTACATTGGTTAATATTCATTTATAAATTTTATGCTGTTGCCCCATGGAGTCTAGGTATTGATATTGTCAAAAGAGATTGTGACTTTAGATTGGAACATGGATAGTAGCTAGGAGCACGAATACATGTGATACATGCAGTGTGCTACATAAAGGCATTTCAGGGAAGTTGTTTAAGGTAACTGGCTCTAACTTTAACATTATCTGTTCTGTTTTACAAAGTTGCTTATTAGTGCTAGAATATTCTGTAGAAGACTGTCATGGTCCCTCAGTCTTCAGTTCATGGTGTCAGTGGGGTTCAGTCATTGATATAAATTGACTCAGGTTGTTGCTGTTGAGTGGCTAGGTCATATCCAATTTTTGTGACCCTATGGACTGTAGCATGCAAGGCTCCTCTGTCCACTACTATCTCCCAGAGTTTGCTCAAATTCCTGTCCATTGAGTCGGTCATGCCATCTAACCATCTCATCCTCTGCCACACTCTTCTCTTTTTGCCTTCATTTTTTCATAGCATCAGGATCTATTCCAATGAGTAGACTCTTCACAGCAGATGGTCAAAGTACTGAGACTTCAGCTTCAGCATCAGTCCTTTCAGTGAATATTCAGGGTTGGTTTCCTTTTGGATTGAGTGGCTTGATCTCCATGCCATTCAAAGGACTCTCAAGAGTCTTTTCCAGCACTACAACTTGAAAGCCTCAATTATGGTCCAACTCTCACTTACATAATTCTGTAAAAACCATAGCTTAGACTATACAGACCTTGGTCAGCAAAGTGGTATCTCTGCTTTTTTATATGCTGTCTAGGTTTGCCATAGCTTTCCTTCTAAGGAGCAAGCATCTTTTAATTTGGTGGCTGCTATCACTGTCCACAGTGATTTTGGAGCCCAAGAAAAGAAAATCTATCACCAATTCCATTTCCCCTCCTCATATTTGCCATAAAGTGGTAGAATTGGATGTCATGATCTTTTTTTTTTTTTGAATTTTGAGTTTTAAGCCAGCTTTTTCATTTCCTTTTTCACCCTCATTAAAAGGCTCTTTAGTCCTCTTCACTTTCTGCTATTAGAAAGTGAATTGGAACTCAGATATGCCATTTCTGTATATCTGAGGTTGCTGATATTTCTCCTGGCAATCTTGATTCCAGCTTGTGATTCATCCAGCCCAGCATTTTGCATGATTTGCTCTGCACATAATTTAAATAAGCAGGGTGACAATATACACCCTTGTGGCACTGACTCAGGTAACACAGAGACAAATCATATTGAGTACTTATTTACAGTCATTATGCCAAAAACGTACTTTATATGCACAAAATTCCTATAAGAATATAAGTATTACAAATCTTACTCTGTATTCAATACTTTTATAATAATAATAATGATAATAAATGAGATGTATTTGTTCATGAAATTGAAATTTTAAGGAGGAGGTTTGTCTTCAGGCACAGAAGGTTAGGATGACCAAACAATATTCCATGGGTTCTCTGTACTGTCCAGTTGTTTTGTTTTCCACTATGCTGACTTTGGTGGCTCAGATTGTAAAGAATCTGCCTACAGTTAGGGAGACCTGGATTCGATCCCTGGGTTAGGAAGTTCTCCTGGAGGAGGGAATAGTAATTCACTCCAATATTCTTGCCTGGAGAATCCCCATGGACAGAGGAGCCTTGTGGGCTACAGTCCATAGGGTCCCAAAGAGTTGGACACAACTGAGAAATGAAGCACAGCACACACAGCACATGCTGACTTAATCTGGAAGAAGATTCTTATTATAGGATCCTCAATCTCATCCTTCTTAAATGTATATCCAACGCGAGCTCTTCTTTTCTCGATCAGGTTCAAAAGATGAATTTCATACTGAACATATCTGATAAAGTCATCCTTTGAAAGACTTCTTCGCTGTATTCTGTATTCTAGTTCTAAAGCCTTTCTAATGATTGCCTTAATCTCATCAAAACTGAAGAGTCCAGTGCGCTCCAGCTGTTCTAATTCGGGAAGTCGATCCTCTACACGCTCCTGAGTTATTTCCGCCATGATAGCCGAACTCCACAGACCACCAGAGCTCCTCTCACCGACGACACCAGAAGGAAAATCAGAAGATTCTTAAATAAAATAAAATAAAATAACTATCCATCTGGTTTTTCAGTCCTATAGATTTTCCAGTAATTCCAACAATGATCCTGGGCTGTTGCTTGATCATTGATATTCTGTGGTTGTGCCTAAATCATGTGCCTACCTGTGAAGCCACATGGCACATTCAGCATTGTCCAAAATACAAGCATTGGATCCAAGGGAGTGTAGTTCACAGAAAAAAAATGTATGTGCATGCTGAGTCACTCAATCATAGCTGACTCTTCACAACCCCATGGACTGTAGCACACCAGGCTGCTCTGTCCATGGGGTTTTACAGGCAATAATACTGGCATGGGTTGCCATTTCCTCCTTCAGGGGATTTTTCCAACCCAGGGATCTGTGTCTCCTGCATTGGCAAGTGGATTCTTTACCACTGAGCCACCTGGGAAGACCAAGAAGAAATTGAGGAAGCTGTTATAATAAGAGAACTAACAGGATGTTGTGCTGACTAAAACAGTAAGTATCCAATGTATTGTCACCTTACGGCTAATTATACTGAAGCTTTGATAATGCACTATGTTGGTAAAACCAAAACTCACACGCAGGCCTACTGACCTGAGTCACTCTTGATAATCATCCCTTATTGTGTATCAGAACCAATTAGATGAGCTCTGATATTAAACTTAGGGAGGAATGTTTATTCTGATCCAATCTCTAGAACTCAAACAACAGTAATTTAACAAGTGAAAGTAATTTTTTCCCAGCTTTTATCTTTAAAAATAACATATTTGTTAAAACTCAGATTTACGTATGAATATCAAGAACTTCAGACATATATCCCATTAAGATATGCTCTGCTTTAAGGATAATTTATAAAGGGCTTCAAAATCTCAGAAATGATGAACTATTTGTCAAGCACATTATGATTTTTTTTGCTGTAGCTTGGATTTTTAAATTAAATAATTGTTTTAAATATAAGTAACTCAAAATTGATTTTCTATAAGCATAGCTATGATATATGACAAAGCTAAGACAGACAAAGTAGAGGGTGATTCAAAGATCTTCCTTTCAGTATTCTCTTTAAAATCTCTGCCACCCCTCATCTTTTTTAATCCTTGATAATCATTTTCAAAAATGGCTTTCTAAGATCATAAAACAGATCAAGTTTCACAGAACTGGATACATCTACTCACATAAGAATGCAGCCTTCTATCCTAGTTCTATGTCTTCTGCTGTAAGTCAGCTAACTAGCCTCACAGTATGACTTCTAATAAAAATTCTCATTATACCACAGCATGTTTGGCAGAACTCACACTGCTTTACATAAAACAGCTTCAAAAGTGAGGAAGAAAATATCCGTCGCCTCACGTGGGAGTTGTGTTGATTATGACATTATCATTTTCAAGATGAGAAAACACAGAAAGGTTAAGTGACTGTGGAAGGTCACACATTTCCTCCGTGTGAAGGAGGATGACAGTTTTGTTTGCAAAATTTGGAGAGCTGGAAACAGCATTATCTAAGTAGTCACAGATTAACAGTCACTGCACCTTCTGGCTGGGGCACACTATTAGGAATGCATTTATCCTCATATATCATGTGTCATTGTTGTTTTGCTCCTGTGTGAGTAATTAATTAACCGTTACAGTGATGCTTAACTTGCTCGATTGTTTACAATTTTCACTTAGTTTTACATAAAAGTTTACCAATTTATTTAAAGTTGGTTCTTCTAAATCTTAAGAAATGTTGGCCTTTTTTACTGTGTAGGATAACTGAAGCTCTATAACCTTTACCTTTATTTTTTAAATAATTTAACATGAAAAAACATGGAGGGAAGATAAAGATATTCAGCTGATTCAACTAAAATCTGATTCTTTTAAATTACCTTAAGTTTTTTCACTGATTTTTCCAATGGCACAAATCAGAATGTCATCAACACCAAACCTACTATGTGAATCAACAGATGGGTTAATCTGAAGTGCGAACTTTATGAGTAGAAGCCCAGGTAACAATGATTGCTTAATGTAGCCTTCTAAACTCACATACTCTATAATCACATAAACCATTTTTCTTTGTAACTTTCACACTGACTAATTTTGAACCTCTGTTTTCTGTTTTACAACATTCCAAAAACACTAACAAGCCATTTCAACTTTCTTAATACATGCAGGTCAGCTCATATATTAATATGAAAGGAATTATCTTTATAGATGAATTGATCAAAATCCTTATTCATGGAACTTAAAACAAAGGCACTTGTGATTATAATTAGAAAATTATTTTTATTCATCAGCTCAGTTCAGTTCAGTTGCTCAGTCATGTCTGACTTTTTGTGACTCCCTGGACTGTAGCATGCCAGACTTCCCTGTCCATCACCAACTCCCAGAGCTTGCTCAAACTCAGGGCCATCAAGTCAGTGATGTCATCCAACCATCTCATCCCTGTCATTCTCTTCTTCTCCTGTCTTCAGTCTTTCCCTGCATCAGGGTCTTTTCTAATGGCATCAGGTGGCCAAAGTGTAGGAGCTTCAGCTTCAGCATCAGTCATTCCAGTGAAAATTCAGGATTGATTTCCATTAGGATTGACTGGTTTGATGTCTTGCAGTTCAAGGGACTCTTGAGTCTTCTGCAACACCACACTTCAAAAGCATCAATTCTTCAGCACTCAGCTTTCTTTATAGTCCAACTCTGACATCCATACATGACTACTGGAAAAACCATACCTTTAACTAGACAAACCTTTGTTGGCAAAGTAATGTCTCTGCTTTTTAATATGCTGTCTAGGTTGGTCATGCTGTCTAGGTTGGTTAATTTCATGGCTGCAGTCACCATCTGCAGTGATTTTGGACCCCAAGAAAATAAAGTCTGTCACTGTTTCTGATGTTCCCCCATCTATTGCCATTAAGTGATGGGACAGGATGCCATGATCTTCCATTTTTGAATGCTGAGTTTTAAGTCAGGGTTTTCATGCTCCTCTTTAACTTTCATCAAGTGGATCTGTAGTTCCTCTTTGCTTTCTTCCATAAGGATGGTGTCATCTGCATGTCTGAGGTTATTGATATTTCTCCCAGCAATCTTGATTCCAGCTTACGCTTCATCCAGCCCAGCATTTTGCATGATGTATTATGCATATAAAAGTTAAACAAGCAGGGTGACAATAGACAGCTTTGACATATTCCTTTCCCAATTTGGAACCAGTCTGTTGTCCCATGTCTGGTTTTAAATGTTGCTTATTGATCTGCATGCAGATTTCTCAGGAGACAGGTAAGTTGGTCTGGTAGTCCCATCTCTTGAAGAATTTTCCACAGTTTGTTGTGATCCATACAGTCAAAGACTTTGGCGTAGTCAATAAAGCAGAGGTAGATGTTTTTCTGGAACTCTCTTGCTTTTTTGATGATCCAAAGGATGTTGGCAATTTGATCTCAGGTTCCTCTGCCTTTTCTAAATCCAGCATGAACTTCTGGAAGTTCTTGGTTCACATACTGTTGGAGCCTCGCTTGGAGAATTTTGAGCATTACTTTGCTAGCATGTGAGATGAGTGCAATTGTGTGGTTGTTTGAACATTCTTTGGCATTGCCTTTCTTTGGGATTGGAATGAAAACTGACCTTTTCCAGTCCTGTGGCCACTGCTGAGTTTTCCAAATTTGCTGGCATATTGAATGAAGCACTTTAACAGCATCATCTTTTAGGATTTGAAATAGCTTCACTGGAATTCCATCACCTCCACTAGCTTTGTTCATAGTGGTGCTTTCTAAGACGTACTTGACTTTGCATGTACTGTTTACATATGAATTAGAAAATCATTGGTGCTATATCCTAATGGCTCAGCAGGTAAGGAATATGTCTGCAACTCAGGAAACACAGAAAACTTGAATTTGGTCCCTGGGTCAGGAACACTCCCTGGAGAAGGAAATTGAGTGGTTGTTTAACCTTAGTTTGCTGCTGCTAAGTCACTTCAGTCATGTCTGACTCTGTGCGACCCCATAGATGGCAGCTCATCAGGATCCCCTGTCCCTGTGATGTGAAAGTAATGGAAGAGTCAACTGAGAGGATGTAACATAGTATCAGTTCAGTTCAGTTCAGTTCAGTCGCTCAGTCATGTCCGACTCTTTGCGACCCCATGAATTGCAGCATGCCAGGCCTCCCTGTCCATCTCCAACTCCCGGAGTTCACTCAGACTCATGTCCATTGAGTCTGTGATGCCATGCAGCCATCTCATCCTCAGTGGTCCCTTTCTCCTCCTGCCCCCAATCCCTCACAGCATCAGAGTCTTTTCTAATGAGTCAACTCTTCGCATGAGGTGGCCTGTACTGGAGCTTCAGCTTCAGCATCATTCCTTCCAAAGAAATCCAGGGCTGATCTGCTTCAGAAAGGACTGGTTGGATCTCCGTGCAGTCCAAGGGACTCTCAAGAGTCTTCTCCAACACCACAGTTGAAAAGTATCAGTTCTTCGGTGCTCAGCCTTCTTTACAGTCCAACTCTCACATCCATACATGACCACAGGAAAAACCATAGCCTTGACTAGACGGACCTTAGTCAGCAAAGTAATGTCTCTGCTTTTGAATATACTATCTAGGTTGGTCATAATTTTTCTTCCAAGGAGTAAGCGTCTTTTAATTTCATGGCTGCAGTCACCATCTGCAGTGATTTTGGAGCCCCCCAAAAATAAAATCTGATGCTGTTTCTACTGTTTCCCCATCTATTTGCCATGAAGTGATGGGACCAGATGCCATGATCTTTGTTTTCTGAATGTTGTTGAGCTTTAAGCCAACATTTTCACTCTCCTCTTTCACTTTCATCAAGAGGCTTTTTAGCTCCTCTTCACTTTCTGCCATAAGGGTGGTGTCATCTGCATATCTGAGGTTATTGATATTTCTCCCTGCAATCTTGATTCTAGCTTGTGTTTCTTCCATTCCAGCATTTCTCATGATGTACTCTGCATAGAAGTTAAATAAGAAGGGTGACAATATACAGCCTTGATGTACTCCTTTTCCTTTTTGGAACCAGTCTGTTGTTCCATGTCCAGTTCTAACTGTTGCTTCCTGACCTGCATACAGATTTCTCAAGAGGCAGCTGAGGTGGTCTGGTATTCCCATCTCTTGAAGAATTTTCCACAGTTTATTGTGATCCACACAGTCAAAGGCTTTGGCATAGTCAATAAAGCAGAAATAGATGTTTTTCTGAAATTCTCTTGCTTTTTTCATGATCCAGCGGATGTTGGCTATTTGATCTCTGGTTCCTCTACCTTTTCTAAAACCAGCTTGAACATCAGGGAGTTCACGGTTCACGTATTGCTGAAGTCTGGCTGGAGAATTTTGAGCATTATTTTACTAGCATGTGGTGGTGATGGTGGTGAAGTCGCTCAGTCGTGTCCGACTCTTTGCGACCCCGTGGACTGTAACCTACTAGGCTTCTCCGTCCATGGGATTCTCCAGGCAAGAATACTGGAGTGGATTGCCATTTCCTTCTCCAGAGGATCTTCCCAACCCAGGGATCGAACCCGGGTCTCCCACATTGGAGGCAGACGCTTTAACCTCTGAGCCACCAGGGAAGCCTTGAGATGAGTGCAATTGTGCGGTAGTTTGAGCATTGTTTGGCATTGCCTTTCTTTGGGACTGGAATGAAAACGGACCTTTCCTAGTCCTGTGGCCACTGCTGAGTTTTCCAAATTTGCTGGCATATCGAGTGCAGCACTTTCACAGCATCATCTTTCAGGATTTGAAACAGCTCAACTGGAATTTCATCACCTCCACTAGCTTTGTTAGGTGTTATCAAAACTGCTGAAGAAACTGAAACAGCTCTATAATTAAGTGATAGAGGAAGAATAAAAGAGGGATATATAACTAAAAGGCAGGTATATGGTAAGAGAAATTTGTACACACATATACACACACACTATTTATATCAAAGAGATTCTAAATCAGTATTGGAGCCACCCTTTCAGAAGTAGAAAAGAAAGACAAACTTAAAGACACTTTTCTGTCACTGCCAAGGCCTAGGCAGAGAAGAAAAGAATACTTGGCTTCTCAGTACTGCCTCAGAGACACATTAGGCTTAAAAATCTGAATTAGGGCCTTATTAGTTTCCCATGTGGCGCTAGTGGTAAAGAACCCACCTGCCAATGCAGTAGACATAAGAGACATGGATTGGATCCATGGGTTGAGAAGATCTCTGGACAAGGGCATGGCCACCCACTCCAGTATTCTTTCCTAGAGAATTCCATGGACAGAGGAGCCTGGTGGGCTATAGTACATAGGGTTGCAAAGAGCAGGACAAAACTGAAGCAACCTAGCATACACACAAGGCCTTACTAATATGGCAGATAGCATTATTCAACATGAGATAAGTTGTTCTGCTCAGTTAAAAACTTATTTTATTAGAGATACATGTTAACTAATGGTTCAAGTATTAAAGGATCCAGCACATCGTGTTGGGAGCTTTTCAAACAGGGTAGAGACAGTAAGGAGCATCTGATTAAAGTATGAGATGTTACTCAAGATTACAGAATGCATTACAGATGCCAGATAGACAGCAAGAGGAAATCTCTTTTGGAGGAAGGAAGTAGTATTTTTTATGTGGAACAGATGCAGTGGTAGTAGGTGAGTTCTGGGGAAGGAGAGGTAGACCAATAGGAAAGGGAGCTTCCAGAGAACTATGAGTCAAAGCAAGAAAACTCAATCTCTGTGCCATAAATTAGTCAATAAAATAAAGATAGCATTCTGAATGGGAGAAATTAACAGCAAATGAAGCAACTGACAAACAACTAATCTCAAAAATATACAAGCAGCTTATGCAGCTCAACTCCAGAAAAATAAATGACCCAATCAAAAAATGGGCCAAAGAACTAAATAGACATTTCTGCAAAGAAGACATACGGATGGCTAACAAACACATGAAAAGATGCTCAACATCACTCATTATCAGAGAAATGCAAATCAAAACCACAATGAGGTACCATTTCACACCAGTCAGAATGGCTGTGATCCAAAAGTCAACAAGCAATAAATGCTGGAGAGGGTGTGGAGAAAAG
Source organism: Aepyceros melampus (assembly GCA_006408695.1). Taxonomy (NCBI): domain Eukaryota; kingdom Metazoa; phylum Chordata; class Mammalia; order Artiodactyla; family Bovidae; genus Aepyceros; species Aepyceros melampus. The sequence goes on along the minus strand of SJXQ01005894.1, from coordinate 66,873 downwards.
GGAACCCTCTTACACTGTTGGTGGGAATGCAAATTAGTACAACCACTATGGAGAACAGTGTGGAGATTCCTTAAAAAATTGCAAATAGAACTGCCTTATGATCCAGTGATCAGCTATACATTTTAAATATGATGAGTTTACCGTTTACTGTATATAAATTATACCTCCATAAAACTGTTTTTAAAAGATAAATAAGAATAATAGTAACAATTTATTTTTGTCTCTATATTCTACAAATGTTTATTGAATGGGTTTCCTGTGCTGGGTTTGAGCCTCTCAGTAGAGATTAGATCAAATGTAGTTCTTGCACCCTGGAGTTTATTTAGAAAGGGTAACAGACATTCTTTAAGTTTAAGGGTAATATGCACTACAAAGTGTGTTGTGAAACTGCACAATAAAGAATTTAACCTAGTCTGGGGTTTAATCTGAGTTTTCCAAGATTTAAAGGATGAGAATCATATTGCCAGGCTAATAGTGGAGGAATGATCTTTTCCAGGCAAAGAGAATACCATATACAAAGCATACAAGTAGAAGTAAATTTCTCATGTGGCATAAAAGGTCCATCTAACTCAAGGAGCCACCAAAGAATAACTGAGAAGTATAGTGGATAAAGAAGAGTGGGTTATCGGTAAAGCTCTAACTATATGCAATACCGTAGAAATACTAAAAATTGTTCATTGCTTATCTGAAATTCAAATGTAACTGAGAATTCTTTATTTTTTACTTGCTAGATCTGGCAACCCTTGTTACTAGGGATGTCAAGAGTAGAAACTATTTCAAGGAAAGCACAACAATTACAAATCCTATTTATGAAGCATTGTGCCAAGTGCTGTGCATGGATTATTTAATTTTATATCCCTGCCTCTGCCAGTTCCACTGGTCACAGCTGGATGGCCTGATTTGAATTTCCTGATAACCTCAATCTGTTGCAGGCAGACACAAAAAGTTTCAATATCTTTTCCTATTACTCTCAAAAACCCATTTATATTTGCCTAGCATCTATGTCAGAGAAGGCAATGGCACTCCACTCCAGTCCTCTTGCCTGGAAAACCCCATGGATGGAGGAGCCTGGTAGGCTGCTGTCCATGGGGTCTCTATGAGTCGAACACAACTGAGCGAATTCACTTTCGCTTTTCACTTTCGTGCACTGGTGAAGGAAATGGCAACGCACTCCATTGTTCTTGCCTGGAGAATTCCAGGGACGGGGGAGCCTGGTGGGCTGCCGTCTATGGGGTCCCACAGAGTCAGACACGACTGAAGCGACTTAGCAGCAGCAGCAGCAGCAGCATCTTTGTACTAATATAATCCCTACTTTGCCAACTGCAGGATTATTTTGGAACCACTTGTCTTTCTAGAACAAAGCACCTGCCCTTAGAAGTAAAAGTGTTAGTTGCTCAGTCATGTCGAACTCTTTGTGAGCCCACCAGGCTCCTGTGTCCATGGAATTCTCCAAGCAAGAATACTGGAGTGAGTTGTCATTCCCTTCCCCAGGGGATCTTTCAGCCCAGGGATTGAACCCAGGTCTCCTGCATTGCAGGCAGATTCTTTTCCACCTGAGCCTGCCCTTGATACTGCTGCTGGTAAGTCAAATGCATGACAGTGAAAAGTTAAATTGAAGTCACTCAGTTGTGTCTGACTCTTAGCGACCCCATGGACTGTAGCCCACCAGTCTCCTCCATCCATGGGATTTTCCAGGCAAGAGTACTGGAGTGGGGTGCCATTGCCTTCTCTAGAGCCTGCCCTTAAACCCTGTCTAATTAGATTCATGCAAGTGCTACTTTTCCCCTAAGTAACAATGGGTCTCGTTCTTCATATTTTCTAAACCCCCAGAGTTCTGAATAACAATTGGCAAACACTATCTTAATCATAATCATTGTAATATTTCATATTTGCTGGTTCTTATTGTATACCAGGTGCTCTGCTAAGAGTTCTACATAAATTATCTCACTGCATTTCACAACAGTTTAATAACATTAATTTCATCAATTGTCCCTCATACACATGAAGAAACTGACACATACAGCTATGTCACTTGCCAGAATAAGAGAACTGAGGCTCTCAGAAGTCACTTGTTCAAGTTCAAAGTGAAGTCCCTCGACAAAGACCACTCAGTTCCGGATTTCAGATTCAATTTACATGATCGTCAGCCAGGCCCAGTCTCTTAATAAATACCCTTTGCTCACTTTGCAGCTTCCCACATCCTCTCCCATCAACTGACACATTTCCTTGTCATTTTTAAAGCCTGACTTTGGTTTGTTGTCTTGGTTATTTCCCCAAATATCTCTGTTATAAACAAGGACTTGGATTTTTGGCAGGGTAGCCTTTATGTCAGAGCTCCCCTTTTCTTTTCTTTTTTTTTTTTTTTTTCTTTTACTTTATTTTACTTTACAATACTGTATTGGTTTTGCCATACATCAACATGAATCTGCCACGGACGTACATGAGTTCCCAATCCTGAACCCCCCTCCCACCTCCCTCACCATATCATCTCTCTGGGTCATCCCAGTGCACCAGCCCCAAGCATCCTGTATCCTGTATTGAAACTAGACTGGCGATTCATTTCAGACAACACAGAAATACAAAGGATCTAAGAGTCTACTATCAGCAATTATATGCCAATAAAATGGACAACGTGGAAGAAATGGACAAATTCTTAGAAAAGTACAACTTTCCAAAACTGAACCAGGAAGAAATAGAAAATCTTAACAGAACCATCACAAGCACGGAAATTGAAACTGTAATCAGAAATCTTCCAGCAAACAAAAGCCCAGGTCCAGACGGCTTCACAGCTGAATTCTACCAAAAATTTTGAGAAGAGCTAACACCTATCCTACTAAAACTCTTCCAGAAAATTGCAGAGGAAGGTCGACTTCCAAACTGATTCTATGAGGCCACCATCATCCTAATACCAAAACCTGACAAAGATGCCACAAAAAAAAAGAAAACTACAGGCCAATATCACTGATGAACATAGATATAAAAATCCTCAACAAAATTCTAGCAATCAGAATCCAAGAACACATTAAAAAGATCATACACCATGACCAAGTGGGCTTTATCCCAGGGAATGAGAAGAGCTAACACCTATCCTACTCAAACTCTTCCAGAAAATTGAAGAGGAAGGTAAACTTCCAAACTCATTCTATGCAGCCACCATCTCCTAATACCAAAACCTAACAAAGATGCCACAAGCATCTTTTAATTTCATGGCTGCAGTCACCATCTGCAGTGATTTTGGAGCCTAAAAAAATAAAGTCTGTCATTGTTTCCCCATCTATTTGCCATGAAGTGATGTGACCAGATGCCATGATCTTAGTTTTCTGAATGCTGGGTTTGAGGCCAGCTTTCTCACTCTCCTTTTTCACCTTCATCAAGAGGCTCTTTAGTTTCTCTTCATTTTCTGTCATCTGCATATCTGAGGTTGCTATATTTCTCTGGGCAGTCTTGACTCCAGCTTGCGATTTAGCCAGCCTGGCATTTTGCATGATGTACTCTGCATACAAGTTAAATAAACAGGGTGCCAATATACAGCCTTGACATACTCCTTTCTCAATTTTGAACCAGTCCATTGTTCCATATCTGATTCTAACTATTGCTTCTTGATCTGCATACAGGTTTTGCAGGAGGTAGGTTGGGTGATCTGGTATTCCCATCTCTTGAAGAATTTTCCACAGTTTGTAGTGATCCACACAGTCAAAGGTTTTAGAGTAGTCAATGAAGCAGAAGTATATGTTTTTCTGGAATTCCTTTGTTTTTCCTATGATCCAATGGATATTGGCAAGTTGATCTCTTGTTCCTCTGCCTTTTCTAAACCCATACCCATCTTGTACATCTGGAAGTTCTTGGTTCACAGACAGCTGAAGCCTAGCTTGAAGGATTTTGAGCATTACCTTGCTAGCATGTGAAATGAGGGCACTATTCCACAAGTTTTGTTGCCCAGGGAGAAAAGGAAGGTGGCAAGGAATAATCTCAACATAGAAGGCGTCTAGCCTTGTCTGCTGGGATCATACAGAGGCATAAGTGATTTGTCAAAGGTCAGGTAGCCTTCCAGTGACTACAGCCCAGGACTGGCTACCAACCTGTGTCCTCTATGCTGCAAGGATCCCCAGGGCCCTGCAGCTGAGGAAGATTGTTCTGATCTGTACCTAAGAGATTGTTCACACTTTAGTTGGCAGATTCAATAGGAGGCATGCATGTGTGTGTGCAGTCAAGTCTGACTCTTTGCAACTCCCTGGACTGTAGCCCACCAGGCTCCTCTGAATGAATTAAAAACCATGCTAAAAAGTATTTGTGTAACCTCAGATATGCAGATGACACCACCCTTATGGTAGAAAGTGAAGAGGAACTAAAAAGCCTCTTGATGAAAGTAAAAGAGGAGAGTGAAAAAGTTGGCTTAAAGCTCAACATTCAGAAAATGAAGATCATGGCATCCAGTCCCATCACTTTGTGGGAAAGAGATGGGGAAACAGTAGAAACAGTGTCAGACTTTATTTTTTTGGGCTCCAACATCACTGCAGATGGTGACTGCAGCCATGAAATTAAAAGACGCTTACTCCGTGGAAGAAAAGTTATGACCAACCTAGACAGCATATTCAAAAGCAGAGACATTACTTTGCTGACTAAGATCCGTCTTCCATCTAGTCAAGGCTATGGTTTTTCCAGTAGTCATGTATGGATGCGAGAGTTGGACTGTGAAGAAGGCTGAGCGCCAAAGAATTGATGCTTTTGAACTGTGGTGTTGGAGAAGACTCTTGAGAGTCCCTTGGACTGCAAGGAGATCCAACCAGTCCATTCTGAAGGAGATCAACCCTGGGATTTCTTTGGAAGGAATGATGCTAAAGCTGATTGGAAGAAAAGTTATGACCAACCTAGATAGTATATTCAAAAGCAGAGACATTACTTTGCCGACTAAGGTCCGTCTAGTCAAGGCTATGGTTGTTCCAGTAGCCATGTATGGATGTGAGAGTTGGACTGTGAAGAAGGCTGAGCGCAGAAGAATTGATGCTTTTGAACTGTGGTGTTGGAGAAGACTCTTGAGAGTCCCTTGGACTGCAAGGAGATCCAACCAGTCCATTCTGAAGGAGATCAACCCTGGGATTTCTTTGGAAGGAATGATGCTAAAGCTGAAACTCCAGTACTTTGGCCACCTCATGTGAAGAGTTGACTCATTGGAAAAGACTCTGCTGCTGGGAGGGATTGGGGGCAGGAGGAGAAGGGGACGACACAGGATGAGATGGCTGGATGGCATCACCGACTTGGAGGTGAGTTTGAGTGAACTCTGGGAGTTGGTGATGGATAGGGAAGCCTGGCATACTGCGATTCATGGGGTTGCAAAGAGTCGGACACAACTGAGTGACTGAACTGAACTGAACTGAACACTCATACAAGCTAGGCAGAAAACAAGTACTCCTCTACACAGTTTGCATGTATTGACACATTTCATGGTCACAAAACTGAGAGGTAAGTGTTATTTTTCCCTTATCACAGATGTTGATATTGAGGCAGACTTTAAAAAACAAATGGAAAGGTCTTTGTATTCTCTATATTCTCAACTATTGCTAAGCTAGGAAACCAAGGGCCCTGGAAAGCACAATATATTTTAATCACTGTTTTAATTACCACTGATGGTAATGCATATGAAAATAGAGAATTTTTATAATTTTAATTAAATAAGTATAAGAATAAATCATGATCTGAATTAGCTTCTAACCTTGTACTACTGGGCATTGATATCTATATCTGATGATAGGTTGATTCAATAGTCATAACTATAGCTAACACTTATTAAAGCTTTTCTATATACCAAGCATTTAGTCAAGCACTTATATAGATATAGATGATATAGATATAGATATAAATACAGATATACACTACTAATTTAACCTGTATAGGAATCCAGTATAGCAGTTTTATCATTAGCTCAGTTCAGGCAACAGTGTCAAAGGTCAGCCATAGCGTGAATTAGATTCAGGCAGGCTGAGACGAAGCACCAGCTCTTAAGCACTGCATTTTATAAACCCGCTCAGCTCAGTGAAGTGTATTCCTATTTTCCTTTAGCTCTCTTCACCCAGACTGGTGCATGTGTATATCACGTAACTGTGGCTTCCCACATGTTAAAAATCACTACTAACTATGGAATTCAATCAATTTACAACTAATAAATACTGATTTCATTAATGCCCAGAGATAGCTTATGGCATCTTGGCAGCAGGCGATGCCACATGGACTTTGAAAAAAAAATATTTTAAGATTCACAAAATAGTACATTAGTCATGGAACCCAGAGGTTACCTTGTTACCCCGCCACAGAATGCTACCTCTGAGGCCTGACAGATAGTGATATACAGAGTTTAGGACGTAGAAGAGAGGGACTTCACTGATTCACTCTTCTTTCAGCTAGGGCAACTAGGGAAGCTGAAAGCAGAATCCAGAAATCAGTCATAAGCTTCTTCCCCAGGGGCAGTCTAAGAGCTCCTTGTCCCATCTGGAATTTCCAAGAAGAGATTCTCTTCACCTCCCTTTCACCTGAGACTTAGTGGCTGCACACACACTGTATGGCTCTGTGTAAACCCCAGATTAAGCAGCAAGGTTTGGGAGAAGGAGTTACTGCCTCTTCTTTCTCACTGCTTATGCTTCTTGGGAATGTACGAAAGGAAGCAAGCCACTGTGCCTCCTATCCTGACGTAGAGGCAGGTACAGATGGATTCATCAGCCCTATCTGCCTACAGGCTATGCAACAGGTTGAACAATGAGGTTTGCTCCAAATGGTAGCTCTAACATATTATATGGTACAACAAAAGCACCCTAGACATTCTGGACCTTACTCTAATCTTGACCGAGATCTATTTCTTGAGTTTCTTTCTCTCCGGGAGAGGACTTTTAGAGGGAGTCACTTGGGAAAAGGGTAGGACTAAAAGATGCCTTTTCTTCCTGTTGCTTGGTATCTTCAGAAGGTTTAGAATTTCAGGATTTGTTTTTAAATCATACCAATTTTTTCAGCTTTAGAAATGACAGAGTTGTCAAGTGAAAGTAGCCAGTTCAAAAGGCTACATATTATTCCATTAAATGATATCTTGGAAAAGGGAAAACTATGGGGACAATAAAAAGATCAGGGGTTTCCAGGAGCTAGGACTGGGAGGTGGTGATGGACAGGGAGGCCTGGCGTGCTGCAATTCATGGGGTCGCAAAGAGTCGGACACGACTGAGCGATTGAACTGAACTGAACTGAAGAGAATTTTAGGGCAGTGAAACAACACTGAATGATACTATAATGATGGATATATTCCATCATAAACTTGTCTTAACCTAGAGATTGTACAACATCAAGAGTGAACACTAACATCAACTATAGACTTTGGGTGATATGTTAATGTTGCTATGTCAATTGTAACAAACACACACTCTGATGGGGGGGGGTGTTGATCTTGGGAGAGGCGTTGCATGTGTTGAGGCAGAGTATACAGGAAATCTCTGACTTTTCACTCAATTTTTCTGTGAACCCAAAACTGCTTTGAAAAAGAAAGTCTTTTTTAAAAGTTTCTTTAAAAGACTAAATGAAATGTCATATACCTTATAAGATACTTTGTGTCTGTTATTGCCACTTTTCTAGCAATGCTAAATTTACCTCTTGGGGGAAAAAAAGGAGACATCTTCAAGTAAAAGAGTGAAAAACAAAGGGCTTTTCATCTTGCTTTACAACCCCTTCCTAATAAGGCAATGTATCTGTTCAAGAAATATTTATTTTATATATAAAAATTTTTATATAAATTTATTTATCTACTATGTTTTTGAAATGTTTGTAGACTGAGAAATCAGCAATGAACAAAGCAAAACAAGGTATTTCCTCCTGTAAGGCAGATATAGCAAAGAAATAATTACATGGTATAATCCAGATGGTGACAAGCACTATACAAAAATTTAAGTCTGGTGTTTTGGACAATTGTCAGTAAAGACCATTTTAATGGATAGAAATAAAGATGTGGGGTTTCCAGCTGGGACAATAAGATTCAAGTTACAGATAGCAATCACATTTCTTTTTTATTTTTTTTTCTTTTTCTGTAAGAGGAATAGTTCAATAATTCATTAATTATTGTGAAAGGAGAATTAAGGCAACACATATAAGTAAGACAGTCTCTTATTTTAATATCCTATCCTTACACATGTGCATGCAAGCTCAGTCATGTCCGACTCTTTACAACCCCAAGGGCTGTAGCCCGTCAGGCTCTTCTGTCCATGGGATCTCCCAGGCAAGAATACTGGAATGGGTTGCCATTTCCTCCTCCAGGAGATTTTCCTGACCCTGGGATCAAACCCAAGTCCCTTGTGTCTCCTGAAATGGCAGGTGGATTATTTACCACTGAGTCACCTGGGAAGCATCTTTATTCATATATGCTAAATGAGATAATGCTTGAATGACAGGAGTAAAAACTATGTAAAATATTATAAATGTGTTTCTTATTATTGCCATTACTATTATAACTGTGTGACGCTATTAAATAGAAATCTAGAGAATAAGGAGAACGTTCTGAAAATGGGGCCTTTTGTGTAGCCAGGAAATAAATAAGTACAAAAGAAGTGTTGTTGTTGTTTTCTTAATATTGCTTGTTAAAGTAAAGAGATTCATGAAATTAGGCCATCATATTTTTCTCAGATTGACTACTCAGAATTGTGCTGATAGAGCATCTTGTTGACATAATTTTATTGAATTAATTCAATGAATGTTTAGAAGTTATACAAAATTAATTTACTCAAAATTTCAAATCTGTCAGTGAGTCAGACAAAGCATATTGTTGATTGCATTCCCTGGCCTGCTGACAAGTTGGTATATTTCAGTTAGATTAAGAATTTTCAGTTTGGTTCATTAATGGTATACCAAAAATTCACTGGTAAGATTCCATTTAATGTAACAGGATAGCATATTTTATGGTAAGTGTATGAGTGTTATTTCGGATAAAAAATTTTAATACAAACTTAATAACTAAAAATCATGTAGATATATTATCTTATATTTCTGTTGGTCAGTTTAGGCAAAGTTTAGTGGGTCAGGGACACATAAGCTGCAATCAATTTGTCTGCAGGGCTGTATTCTCATTTATAGACCTGACTGGGAGAATCCACTTCTAAGATAATTCAGGTTCTTGGTAGAACTCATTTCCTTGTAGCTAAGGAATGAGTATTTGCCTTTATTTTTGGCTGTTAGCTGGAGTTCATTCTCAGCTTGTAGAAGCATTTTACTGTTTCTTGACATGTGGAGAGTGAGACAGATAGCAAAGTAGACTCATTTAATGGAACAAAGTCACAGAAAGGACAGTGCATCTCTTTGGCCTTATTCTAGTGTTTAGAAGCAAGTCTGCAAGGGAAAGGATTATAAGAATGTGAACACCCAGAGGCAAAGATGATTCAGGTCCTAGAGTCTGTCTGTCACTGTAAAGTTTATGAATTAGATGAAAGTTAAAGATCTGGTTTAAAAGATGAAAAGGTTGATTTTTAAGAGTGATCTTAGGAAATACTACACAGAGGAAGGAAATCTTGCCATCTCATCCACCAAATTCCACCATGGATCAACTGGGGAATAATATATCATTTTAAGAAATGTCAGGAAAAATTTTTTAAAGGTAAAAATAAAGAAACAAAAGAATTCATATTTTACTCATGGTTCTATGACTGCTAATGCATTCAGACCATTCTGTTTTCCTATCTGTTGCTTAATTCCCCTTTGTTTCTTTTTCATCACTAAATCGTGTCTGACTCTTTGCGATCCCATGGACTGCAGCATGCCAGGCTTCCTTGTCCTTCACTGTCTCCTAGAGTTTGCTCAGATTCATGTCCGTTGAGTCAGTGATGCTATCTAACCATCTCATCCTCTACCACCCCTTCTCTTTTTGCCTTCAGTTTTTCCTAGCATCAGTGTCTTATCCAATGAGTTAGCTCTGAACATCAGGTAGGCAAGTACTGGAGCTTCAGCTTCAGCATCAGTCCTTCCAAGGAATATTTGGGGTTGATTTCCTTTAGGATTGACTGGTTTGATCTCCTTGCAATCCGGCTCCCTTACCATGAATCACAGAGTTGGTGCAAAACCAGGAAGGGCATGTAAGCTCTGACATTCATGACACTCTTCTTTTTCCCAACATTTCTCCAAGTGACTGTTTTCTAAAGATCGTTCAGCTTTTTCAGCTGACTTTGGCTAGGGCTTTTATTTCTCTTCGAAATGATGCTCACATAAATAGCTGGCAGTTGAGTTCACTCCCTAGGTGAGCCAAAGGTCTTTTCAAGGAAAATCACAAATGAAAATCGAGATCTGTTGTACTTCTGCCTCAGTGAACACCTTTAATGTCATGAAGGAGAAAATAGGAGAAAAAGGCAGTGCTCTTATTCCAAAATAAAATGTGTGACCTTATCAATGTTATCAAATTTCACAAATCAGCTGGAATACAAAACACATATGTTGGAATGCAGCACTCTTCTTTGGCCACTGAAATAAAGTCTGAAGGGGAAAATGCAGTGATGTAAAATTCTCCCAGGAAAAACCAACACCAGTTTTCAGAAACAAGGATAAAAATAGAAAAGCATGGCTGGGATCCCAGCCACATGGCACACAATATAATTTCAAAATCCTCATGCAATAAAATCCTGGAAATGATATATAAAATAAAACATTCATCTTTTGAAATTCATAGAGGAATTATCAGAAAAGTATGAAAACCTCTAGCTCCCAAGTAGAAAAAAAGTGGTAGGTTTTCTAAACACATGCTGGCAAATCTATAGTGTGGCTACTCTGGGTAGAATCTAAAGTTAATAACAATAGTGGAAACAAACATTTATAAATTAAAAATAAATCATCCAAATAATTAATAAGCAAAAGAAATAAAATACAATGAAAGCTAGAAGACATTGAAAATGTAAACATAGTCTATTTAAAAAATAATGCTGATTCAGATGAATTGGATATTCACATAAAAAAGATTAATTAGACCTTTATACTTAATAGGCTTTTAGAATTTTCAAACATCAATTGATATTCAAACATCAATTCTAGTCCAGAGATGACCCATAAATTTATGGTCAGTTGACTTTAAACAACAGTGCCAAAACAATTCAATAAGGAACAAAAGTAGTCTTTTTAAACAGTGGTGCTAGGGCAACTGTATATCATGGGCAAAGAAGTTGAGCACCTATCTTAAAACAAACACAAAAAATAACTCAAAATGGAGCATGGACCTAAATGTAATAGAGAAAACTATGAATTATGACACTAAAAATATGTGAGTAAATATTTGGGACCTTGAGTTTATAGGTTATATACAATACCAGTAGCACAAGTGACAAAAGATAAATAGAACTATATCAAACTTTGAAATTCATAGAGGGATTATCAGGAAAGTATGAAAATCTCTAGCTCTCAAGTAGAAAAAAAGTGGTAGGTTTTCTAAACACATGCTGGCAAATCTATAGTGTGGCTACTTGCTGCAAAAATTCCATCAAGAAAGCAGAAGGCAAACCACAGAATTTAAAAAAAAAATTTGAAAAAATTGTATATGTGATAAGTGGACTTGTTTTCACAAAATATAAATAACAATAATTCAAACCACAAATAATCTAATTAAAATGGGTAAAGGATTTGAATAGAGATTTCTCCAAGAAAATATACAAATGACCATATAAACATTGAGGGATTTTCAACATAATGAAAGTAATAGAGAAATACAAGTCAAAACCACAGTGAGATACCATTTTTCACCCATTATGATGGCTATAATCAGAAAGACAAAATTAAACCAGCATTGGCAAGGATATGGAGAAACTGAAACCCTTTTATGTTGCTGGTGGGGATATAAAATAGTAGAGAAGCTCTGGAAAACAGTTTGACAATTACTCCTCATGTGAAACATAGAGTTACCAAACCATCGATTTCATTCCTAGGTATGTGAAAGTTGTTCAGTCATGTCCAACTCTTTGCAACCATTGATCATACAGTCCATGGAATTCTCCAGGCCAGAATACGGGAGTGGGTAACCTTTCCCTTCTCCAGGGGATCTACCCAACCCAGGGATCCAACCTGGGTCTCCCACATTGCAGGCAGATTCCTTACCAGCTGAGCTACCAGGGAAGCCCAAGAATACTGGCGTGGGTAGCCTATACCTTCTCCAGCGGATCTTCCTGACCCAGGAATTGACCGGGGTCTCCTGCATTGCAGGCAGATTCTTTACCAACTGAGCTATGTTCCTAGGTGTATACCCTGAGAAATGAAGCACGCATCCACACAAGAACTTTTATAAAACATCCATAACAGCATTACTTGTAATAGAAAAAAAGAAGAAATAATGCAGTGTCTACTGGATGAATACAAAATCAAATGTGGTATTATCCACATAATTAAACATCGCGTGTGCATGCTAAGTTGCTTCAGTCGTATCTGACTCTTCGCAGCCCCACTGTCTGTAGCCCACCAGGCTCCTCTGTCCATGGGATTCTCCAGGCAAGAATACTGGAGTGGGTTGCCATTTCCTTCTCCAGGGGATCTTCCCGACCCAGGGATCGAACACACATCTCTTATGTCTCCTGCACTGGCAGGCAGATTCTTTACTATTAGCGCCACCAACATTATTTAGCAGTAAAATAGAATTGAAAATTGACACATGCTACAACATAGATGAAACCTGAAAATATTATACAAAGTGAAAGAAGTTAGTACAGAAGTCCATATGATATGTTCCTATCTATGAAATTCAATAGTAGGCAATATACATAGTTAATCATTTTCTAGGATCGGAAGAGCGAGGGAATGGAGAGTAGCCACCAATGGGTATAGGGTTTTTTGAGGGGGAGATAAAATATTTTAAAATTATATTGTGATGATTACAAAATCCTATGAATATACTAAAACATTAAAACGTACACTTTAAATGGGCCGTGAATTACATAGTATATGAATTTTATCTCAATAAAGTTCTAAAAATCAATTCCAGATGGATTACTGACTGTGAACAACATTAGAACATATAATTTCTAGATGCTAACATAGGAACTTAGAGTAGGCGAATATTTCTAAAACAGGACAGAAATAGAAAAAGATGGATAAATTTGCCAACATTACATGCAAAAAGCATCTGTTTATCACACGAAGATTCATTATTGTAAAAATACCCATTATCTCACATTCATCTATAAAGCTGACATCATTTAAATGAAGATCTAACAGAGTTTTGTGTGTATGTATACAACTTGACTTCCTTGGTGGTTCTGCGGTAAAGAATCTGCCTGCTATGTAAGAGACCAGGTTTTGCTCCTTGGGTCAGGAAGATCCCCTAGAGGAGGGTATGGCAACCCACTCCGGTATTCTTGCCTAGAGAATCCCATGGACAGAGGAGCCTGGTGGGCTGCAGTCCATAGGGTCACACAGAAACAGACACGACTGAAGTGACTAATCCAGCAGCAGCAGCTTATAACTTAACAAGCTTATCCTCCTATTTACTTGAAAGATCAAAGTGTCTTTGATGGGAAAAGATAGGGTTGCTAAGTTCAGGGCACAGGAGAAATTAGAATTGGAGAGGTAAACTGCATACCTGAACACTTACGCTGCTTTCCCCCTCAAGGACTTTTTTCGACAAATATGGGCTTTCCATATTAGCACTGTTCTGTGTGCGGGGTGCCAGGGTAACAATGGTGAATGAGCCAGACAGCCCAATCTGCCAAGATATTTTTAGGATACCTCAATACTTAATATATTAAGATACTCCCTTGGCTCTGAATTCATAGCAGATGAAGGACAGGCAGAGGCCTAAAAAGAATGGGACGCTCAACACAAAGAGGTCAGATTACACAGGGGCAGACTGAATTCATTTGCAGTTTTACAAGTGCAAAATAAAAATGTCAGGTCAAACTACAGTAAAAGATTATCGCTGAAACAGAGGCATAATCCAGAACATTACCCTGGTCAAAGGCTACTGTTTCACTTGAATATTTAACTTGAAACGGCAGACCTTCAGATTAGGGTATCAGTTTCTGGCACTAAATAACTGCTTAGGATCATCGCCATTGTCCTTGACCATATGTGGAAATCAGGGCAATTCACATAATACTCCAAGGCAAACAGTTTGAAACTACTAGGTGTTTGTTTATCATCAATCATATACTCTAAGAAGGCAGAGAATAAAATCCTCCATAACCTTCATGGCAAGATGGATTTGATTTGATGAGAAATGTATTGACTCCTGCAGAAAAGAGGAGCCATAGGTTGTGTTCTTTATATTTGCAGAAAATTACTTTTCATGATCCAGCATTCCTAGGTTTCTCTTTATTTCTCCCTAAAATCTCTACCTCAATAAGATAAGAGTCTCTTGAGACACACAGCAAGAGGAAGAAGAATTATCAAGCAAATATTTTTGCTAATGTTATAAAGCAGATGACCTTTTCACAATATCTACAAATAATCTACTCAGAGCAAAAGTGAGTCAGGTCATGTTGGAAACTTTAGAAAGTGAACAATGAAAATATATGATAGAATATAAATGCATATTGTACCATGAACTTAGTTCTTTTCAGTACCAGAGTTACTTTTGCTGTTAAAATTTACATATTTATAAAGTGATAAACCCCTTCATAGATCATAGCTTTGTTGTGGTGAAGGGGCTTGCATAACTCAGTGAAGCTATGAGCCATGCCATGCAGAGCCACCCAAGATGGACAAATCATCTATCAAAACAGAGTTTTGACAAAACACGGTCAACTGGAGGAGGGAATGGCAAACCATTTCAGTCTTCTTGACATGAGAACCCCATGAACAGTAGGAAAAGGAAAACAAAAAGATATGACACCAGAAGATGAGTCCCTGAGGTCAGAAGGTGTCCAGTATGCTACTGGGGAAGAGCAGAGGGCAATTACTAATACCTCCAGAAAGAATGAAGAGACTTAGCCAAAGCAGAAACAATATCCAGTTGCAGATGTGTCTGGTAGTGAGAGTAAAGTCTAATGCCATAAAGAACAATATTGCATAGGAATCTGGAATGTTAGGTCCATGAATCAAGGCAAATTGGACTGACCAGGGAGGAGATAGCAATAGTGAACACCAACATTATAGGAATCAGTGAGCTGAAATGGATGGGAATGGGTTGGGTGAATTTAATTCAGATGACCATTATATCTACTACTGTGGGCAAGACTCCCACAGAAGAAATGGAGTGGCCCTTATAGTCAATAAAAGAGTCTGAAATGTAGTACTTGGGTGCAGTCTCGAAAATGACAGAATGGTCTTGTTTCATTTCCAAGGCAAACAGTTCACCATCACAGTAATCCAAGTCTATGCCTCAATCACTGAGGTTGAAGAAACTGAATTTGACCAGTTCTGTGAAGACCTATAAGACCTTCCAGAGCTAACACCAAAAAAAAAAAAAAAAAAAAAGATGTCCTTTTCATCATAAGGGGATTGGAATGCAAAGTAAGAAGTCAAGATATCTAGAGTAACAGGAAAGTTTGGCCTTTGGAGCACAAACTGAAGCAGGGCAAAGGCTAACAGAGTTTTTTCAAGAGAACATATTGGTCATAGAAAACACCCTCTTCCAACAACACCCAGGACAACTCTACACATGGACATCACCAAATGGCCAATAATGAAATCAGATGGATTACATTCTTTGCAGCGGAAGATGGAGAAGCTCTATATACTCAGCTAAAGCAAGATCTATAAAAACAAGAATTGTATACAAGTCAGCAAAAACTGTGGCTCAGATCATCAGCTCTTGATTGCAAAATTCAGGATTAAATTGAAGAAAGTAGCAAAAACTGCTAGGCCACTCAGGTATGATCAAATCAAATTCTTTACCATTATACAGTGGAGGTGACAAATAGATTCAAAGGATTAGTTCTGGTAGACAAAGTGCCTTGAATAACAATCGACAGAAGTTTGTAACATTGTAAAGGAGGCAGTGACCAAAACTATCCAAAGAAAAAGAAATCCAAGAAGGTAAAGGGGTTGTACTTTACAAATAGCTGAGAAACAAAGAGAAGCAAAAGCAAGAGAGAAACAGAAAAATATACCCAGGTGAATGCAGAGTTTCAGAAAATAGTAAGGAGAGACAGGAGGCCTTCTTAAACAAACAATGCAAAGAAGTAGAGGAAAATAATAGAATGGGAAAGACTAGATATCTCTTCAAGAAAACTGGAGATATCAAGTGAACATTTCATGCAAGAATGGGCACCATAAAGGGCAGAAAAAATAAGGACATACCAGAGGCAGAAGAGTTTAAGAAGAGGTGGCAAGAATACACAGAACTATACCAAAAAAAAAGATCTTAATGACCGGGATAACCATGATGATGTGGTCACTCTCCTAGAACCAGAAATCCTGCAGTGTGAAGCCAAGTGGGCTTTAGTCCAAGCATTACTACAAAAAAGCTAGTTGAGATGATGGAATTCCAGCTGAGCTATTTCAAATCATAAAAAATGATGTTATGCAAGCACTGCACTCAATGCGCCAGAAAATTTGGAAAACTCAGCAGTGGCCATGGGACTGGAAAAGGTTAGTTTGCATACTAATCCCAAAGAACAGCAGTGCCAAAAAATGTTCACTACTGTACAATTGCCCTCATTTTGCCTCCTAGTAAGGTTATGCTCAAAATACCTCAAGCCAGGCTTCAATAGCATGTAAACCAAGAACTTCCAGATGTACAAGCTGGGTATAGGAAAGGTACAGGAACCAGAGATCAAATTGTGAACATTTGCTGGATCACAGAGAAAGCAAGGGAATTCCAGAAAAATGTCTACTTCTGTTTCATTGACTGTGAGGATCACAAAAATAATGTGGAAAATTCTTAAAGAGAAGGGCATACCAGATCAACTTATTTATCTCCTGAGAACCTGTATATCAGTCAAGTAGCAACAGTTAGAACCTTACATGGAACAACAGAGTGGTTCAAAACTGGAAAAGGAGTATGCCAAGACTGTGTATTGTCACTCTGTTTAGTTAATTTCTATGCAGAGTATATCATGTGAAATGCCAAGCTGGATGAATCACAAATTGGAATCAAGATTGAAAGGAGAAATATAAACCATCTCATATATGCAGATGATACCACTTTTAATGGCAAAAAGTGAAGAGGAACTAAAGTGCTTCTAGATGAGGGTGAATGAGGAGAGTTGAAAAAACTGGCTTAAAACTCAACATTCAAGAAACTAAGATCATGGCAGCTGGTCTCATCCCTCACGGGAAATAGAAGGAAAAAAAGTAGAAGCTGTGACAGACTTTATTTTCTTGGGCTCCACAATCACTGCAAATGGTGACTGCAGCCATGAAACTGAAAGACGCTTGCTTCTTGAAAGGAAAGCTATGACAAACCTAGACAGCATGTTACGAAGCTAAAACATGACTTTGCTGACAAAGGTGCATATAGTCAAAGCTATATTTTTTCCAGTAGTCATGTACGGTTGTGAGAGTTGGACCATAAAGAAGGCTGAGTGCCAAAGAATTGATGCTTTGGGATTGTGATGCTGGAGAAGACTCTCAAGAGTCCCACGGACTGCAAGGAGATCAAACCAGTCAATCCTAAAAGAAATCAACCCTAAATGTTCATTGGAAGAACTGATGCTGAAACTGAAGCTCCAATACTTTGGCCACCTGATGGGAATAGCCAACTCACTGGGAAAGACCCTAATGCTGGGAAATATTGACAGCAAAAGAACAGGGTGGAAGAGGATGAGATGGTTAGATAGCATCACCAACTCAATGGACATGAATTTGAGCAAATTTCAGGAGATGGTGAAGGACAGCAAAGCCTGGTGTGTCACAGGGGGCTTTGTGATCCATGGGGTCACAAAGAAATAAAAGAATTAGCTCTTTGAGGCACCCATGGATGTCATTTAAGATTAGAGGTTTGACTTTTTTACTTGTATAGATTCCTCCATCATTGGTAGCTTAGTTCCCTAACCAGTAGAATGATAGGGCAAGACAGGACTAGTGGTTTTTAACTCTTCTTTGATAATAGGCAATATCAAGAGGGGAAAAAATACACATCCTTACATACTCATATAATTATACATGCAATGTCAGAGAGTTTGCGGGTCCCCTGGGACTCATGTGGAAGCCCCTGTAAAGATCCTTGGACAGACTGAAAATTTTTGGATCAGGCAGTCTCAGAATCCTTCCAGTTCTAGCAACACCTGCCTCTGTAAACTTAACTCCCCTTGGCAAGCCTTGACAGAAAGACGTTGCATTTTTTACAGCAAATCCTCCAAGCTCTTTGGAAGCCTCACAGCTAAACTAATAGTATAGTCATTTGAGTTTATAAAAGAAATGTGGATTAGTTCTTTTCCTTCTACTAATCTTTACTTTTTGGAAACTATGAAAAACCAACACAGCACAATGCCTTCTGTTTGAAACCAATATAAGTGGAAGAATTCATATTCCTTTAATTTTGTGACAACATAACTTGCAGTTGGGATAACAGAGATGAAAGCCCATTTCCTACTTCTTATCTTGAGTTACTGTGCACAAATCCTTAATTAAATTTTCCACAGTCTTATTTATAAACTGGTAATAATAAGGCCTGTTTATTTCTCTGAAAAATTGTGAAGATGGTGGCTGATGAGTATAAAACAGCTAGTGTGAGTGCCAGACCTCTTAGGTGCTGGAAAAATGACAACTGTCATCTGGGAAGTAATTAGACAAGATACAATTTGGCATTGCTTCTCAAAATTTACGCATATATCCATATTTTTTTGCTATAGCTAAGACAACTTATTTAATATATTTTTCTTTAGATTGCACTCTTTCTTAAAAAAATAGACTTTGCAAAAATAACAACATCTAAAAAAAACAAGTTTGGTTGGTTATGATTTTTCTTCAAACAATTAAAATAAAGTCATATTTATTAAATTTTTTAAAAAGTTGTTTCTGTGCACCTTNCATGCAATGATTATGTTTTAGTTTTGCCATCAGATTTTTAACAGTAATTATTTAGTTATTTATTATTGCTATATGTGCAGCATGCGGGACTTTAGTTCCCCGTCCAAGGATCAAACCTGTGCTCCCTGCAGTGGAAGTACAGAGTCTTAACCACTGGACCGCCAGTGAAGTTCCCTAATGGTTATTTTTAAAAATAATAATTATAAACTCACTGGTTAAGAGCTCACAATATTTCATGGAGTAGAGTCAGCTTCCGGCCCTCAAGTATGTAACAAGCAGCTTTGTGTACAATCCATTCCCATGACATAGGTACTCACAAGACTCATCCGAAGTGATGCTGGGGAAATTGTCACACTCTGGGTCCATGATGACAGAGACTTCAAGTTTCTGTAACTCCATTTCGCTTGGAATTTTATTATAGCCAAGAGGCCACTTGTAGAAACCAAAAATATAGTCATAATATCTGTGTGAGAGAAATTCAAACAAATTTTTAAACCATTGCTCCTTCACTAAGTCGGGTCTGACTGTGACTCCTTGAAGTACAGCACACCAGTCTTCCCTGTCTTTCAATATCTCCCAGAGTTTGCTCAAATTCTTTCCCATTGAGTCAGTGATGCCATCCAGCCATCTCATCCTCTGCCCTCCCCTTCTCTTCCTGCCCTAATCTTCCCCAGCATCAGGGTCTTTTCCAAAGTCAGCTCTTCACATCAGGTGGCGCAAGTATTAGAACTTCAGCACCAGTCCTCCAAAGAATATTCAGGGTTTATTTCCTTTAGGATTGACTGTTTTGATCTCCCTGCAGTTCAAGGGACTCTCCACAGTCTTCTCCAGCACAATTTGAAAGCATCAACTCTTCAGTGCTCAGATCTCTTTATGGTTCAACTCTCACATCCATACAGGACTACTGGAAAAACTACAGTTTTGACTATACGGCCTTTGTCAACAAAGTGATGTCAGTACTTTTTAATACACTGTCTAGGTTTATCATAGCTTTCCTTCCAAAAAGCAAGGGTATTTTAATTTTCTGCCTGCAGTCACTGTCTGCAATGATTTTGGAGCCCAAGAAAATGAAAACTTTCACTGTTTCCCTTGTTTCCCTCTTTGCCATGAAGTGATGTGACTGGATGCCATGATCTTAGCTTTTTGAATGTTCAGTTTTAAGCCAGCTTTCCCCTTGTCTTTCACCCTCATCAAGAGACTCTTTACTGCTTCACTTTCTGCCACACAAGAGTGGGTTCCTGTGCAGTCGATTAGCACTGTAGCCATGTTTTATTGAAGACAAAAGAAAGGGGTGACAGTGGATGAGATGATTAGATAGCATCAGGGACTCAACAGGCATGAATTTGAGCAAACTCCGGGAGACAATGAAGGACAGAGGAGCCTGATGTGCCACAGTCCATAGGGTCACAAAGCATCTCACACGACTGGCGACTGAACACCACAAGCTGAGTTTTAAATACATACGTGGTAGGAGGTGGTGCTGTTGACTCCTCAAACCCCTGCTACTTGGTATGAGTCCAGCTAGAAGCTCCCACCTCGAGCTGTACATCAGCATCACCTGGGAGCATTTTGCAACCAGGTACTGACATCCAGTGGCTTCCCTGGTGGCTCACCTGGCAAAGTCTGCCAGCAATGTAGGACCTGGGTTCCATCCCTGGGTAGGGAAGACCCCCTGGAGAAGGGAAAGGCTACCCGCTCCACTATTCTGGCCTGGAGAATTTCATGGATTGTATAGTCCACAGGGTCATAAAGAAATGGACACAACCTAGCAACTGTGACTTTCACTGATATCCAGACCATTAGAATCAGAGTCTCTGAGAGTGTGATTTTAAAAGTTGCCTGGGCCACGACCCCAAGTGACTCTTATGAGGTACCCATTATAAAAGTAATCAAACCAATAATCCTGGGTGTGCAAGCCCATTCTGCCCAGTGATGGGGCAGAGATGGGAGGAGGGAAGC
This sequence comes from Aepyceros melampus, assembly GCA_006408695.1. Taxonomy (NCBI): domain Eukaryota; kingdom Metazoa; phylum Chordata; class Mammalia; order Artiodactyla; family Bovidae; genus Aepyceros; species Aepyceros melampus. The sequence continues at coordinate 46,020 of SJXQ01005894.1, read as the reverse complement.
TCTCCTCTCCGAGGTGAGCACCAAGAAGAAAACTTTCTCTGTCTGTAACACCTACACAAGTGGCAGCCACACCAAAGAGAGCAGGTCAGAGATGACAAGAATCCAGATTTCCTCATGATACTGTTGAGCCACGTGGCCAAGTAGCCCTGAAATCCTGCCTGCTTTTGGACTTCCCAATGTGTGATATTCTTTACCATCTGAGCCACCAATGGCTGAATGGGTCAAGACTGAGAAAGGAGGACACAGGGCTGTCTGCTGTCACCCTGTTTGCTTAACCTGTATGCTGAGCACATCATGAAAAATGCTGGGCTGGATGACTTACAAGCTGGAATCAAGACAGGCGGGAGAACCTCAGATATAGGAATGACGTCACTCTAATGGCAGAAAGAGAAGAAAAATTAAAGAGCCTCCTGATAAGGGTGAAGGAGGGGAGAGAAAGAGCTGGCTTAAAACTAAACATTAAAAAAACTAAGATCATGGCATCTGGCACGCTTAGGTGGGGGTTTAGACACTAAGTCATGTCTGACTCTTGCGACCCCATGGACTGTGGCCTGCCAGGTTCCTCTGTCCACGGGACTCTCGAGGCAAGCGTGCTGAAGTGGGTTGCCATTTCCTTCTCCAGAGGATATTCCCAAACCAGAGATCGAATCTGGGTCTCCAGGTTTGCAGGCAGATTCTTTACCGAATTAACTACTGCTAATTAATTTCCATTACTTCATGGAAAAGAGAGAGGGGGAAAGGTGGTGGTCAGTGACAGATTTCCTCTTCTTGGGCTCTAAAATCACTATGGATGGTGATTTTAGCCATGAGAACAGAAGATATTTGCTTATTGGCAGGAAAGCTATGAAAACTAGACAGCGTGCTGAAGAGCAGAGACATTACTCTGTGGACAAAGGTCCGTATAGTGAAGGCTGTGGTCTTCCCAGTGGTCACATATAATTGTGAGAGTTGGACTATAAAGAAGGCAGAGTGCCAAAGAATTGATGCCTTCAAACAGTGGTGCTGAAGAAGACTCCTGAGAGTCCCTTCGATAGCAAGGAGATCAAACCAGCCAATCCTAAGGGAGATCAACCCTGACTATTCACTGGAAGGACTGATGCTGAAGCTCCACTATTTTGGTCATCTGATGTGAACAGCTGACTCATTGGAAAAGTCCCTGATGCTGGGAGAGACTGAGGGCAGAAGAAGAGGGTGTCATAGGATGAGATGGCAGGATGGAATCCCCAAGGCAATGGAAATGAACTTGGGCAAACTTCGGAAGATGCTGAGGGACAGAGGTCTGGCGTGCTGCCTCCGTGGGGTCACGGAGAGTTGGACACGACTGGGCAACTGAACAACCACCACCACAACATGTGAGGTAACAGGTTTGCTCTTTGCTCAAGCCAGACTGAGCCAGGGTTCCTGCTACCTTCCAACCAAAGTATCCCAGCTAATAACACCAAAGAATCCTCACTAGGGCCTGGAAACTTTACATTCTGCTGGCACCCAACTATCGGAGGAAGAGGGTAGCAAATAAACATTTGAAGGTACTAGAAGATAAAAGATCACATAGTCTTCAAAGCCTAAGATATGCAACAGATTCTGAGAAGCCAGAAGGCTGTATAAGCTACTTATATATAAGACGGTCTTGTGTTTTTTTCAGGGAAGTAAGGAGAGATGGGAAAGTTCTGATGAACTCGGAAGTGTCTAGAAGTTAACCAGTGAGACAGTGAAACAGATAAAGGTGCTGAGGAAAATCATTAGCTTAGGAAAATCTTTTTATAATTTAAAAATACATTATTTATTTACTTGGCTGGGCTGAGCCTTACTTCTGGCATGTGGGATCTAGTTCCCTTACTGAGGATGAAACCTGGGCCCCTGCATTGGCAACGTCCAGGAAGTCTAAGCCCCTGGACCACTGAGGAAGTCTCAATTGAAAAATCCTGACAGATTCAAAAGGTAATGAAGATCACTAAACTGTATAGCTAAAAATGGTTAATACAGCAATCCTAAGATTATGGCATCTGGTCCCATCACTTCAAACAGTGGCTGACTTTAATTTTGGGGGCTCCAAAATCACTGCAGATGGTGATTGCAGCAATGAAATTAAAAGACGCTTNCCAGTAGTCATGTATGGATGTGAGAGTTAGACTAGAAAGAAAGCTGAGCGCTGAGAACTGATGCTTTTGAGCTGTGGTATTGGAGAAGACTCTTGAGAGTCCCTTGGACTGTAAGGAGATCCAACAAGTCCATTCTAAAGGAGATCAGTCCTGGGTGTTCACTGGAAGGAATGATGCTAAAGCTGAAACTTCAGTACTTTGGCGACCTCATGGGAAGAGTTGACTCATTGGAAAAGACTGATGCTGGGAGGGACTGGGGGCAGGAGGAGAAGGGGACAACCAAGGATGAGATGGCTGGATGGCATCACAGACTTGATGGACATGAGTTTGAGTAAACTCCAGGAGTTGGTGATGGACAGGGAGGCCTGGCGTGCTGCAGTTCATGGGGTTGCAAAGAGTCAGACATGACTGAGTGACTGAACTGAACTGACTTAATCAGAATTTGGATGCTTGAAATTTATTAGATTATTTTAAACTTTGCTCTTAGCAATTAGCTTTACAAATATTTAGGTAATTTAAACAATTGTAAGTATGATTTTTTTTAAAGATTTAAATGAGACTGAAGCAGTACTGAATTGATTTGCTTTACAATCTTGGCAGAAAATAATTGTAAATAAAAGAGCTAGGATTGAGCACTGAAAGAGCAGAGTCCTACAAGAGTTAGTCAAGTCACCACAAAAAACAAAACCGAATTTTAAAAAATTGCCTTAAAATTACCTGGAAATTAAAGTACACACAATCTTGTGTACCCAATATAATCCAGAAAATTGTTGCACACTAAAATTTGAGAAACATTGAAATAGAATAAGGAAAGAACAAAAGAAATTCTACATATCACTCTGCTTTTAACTATAATGAAATCTGTAGAAATAAGTTGGGGTAAGTGGGGATTGCAAAGTGTTTGACCTTGCACATCAATTCAACCAATTTTAACACTAAGCCCTTATCTCAATTTATTTTAAGAGGTTTATTATGTGGTATGAGAGGTTAGATTCTAAAGTTAGCATATCATGTAACTGTACCCTAGTCTATGACTCCACTGACTAAAAGGACCTCCTGTCCCCAAATTGTTCTTACTGCTGCTTCAGTGTTCCTGACTATCTCACAGGCAGAAGATGCTTGAAGATCAGAGGAAAGGCAAATGTTTTATAGAAAAAATAATTGCATCATTTTTGGCTAAGTACCTAATCTCTCTAGATAGTTTGATTCATACTGTTCAGATCTTTACACATCAGAGAGTCAGTTCAGTCACTCAGTTGTGTCTGACTCTGAGACCCCATGGACTGCAGCACGCCAGGCCTCCCTGTCCATCACCAGCTCCTGAAGAGATTACTCAAGCTCATGTCCATTGAGCCAGTGATGCCATCAAACCATCTCATCCTCTGTCATCCCCTTCTCTTCCCACCCTCAATCTTTTCCAGCATCACGGTCTTTCAAATGATTCAGTTCTTCATGCCAGGTGACCAAAGTACTGGAATTTCAACTTCAGCACCAGTCCTTCCAATGAATATTCAGGATTGATTTCCTTTAGAATGGACCAGTTGGATCTCCTTGCACAGTCCAAGGAACTCTCAAGAGTCTTCTCCAATACCACAGCTCAAAAGCATCAGTTCTCAGCGCTCAGCTTTCTTTCTAGTCTAACTCTCACATCCATACATGACTACTGGAAAAACCTATAGTTAGTTCCACTAAGGGTATTGTTAGGGCTTCCATCATAGATCAGTTGGTAAAGAATCTGCCTGAAATGCAGGAGACCTCAGTTTGATTCCTGGGTCAGGAAGATCTGCTGGAGAAGGGATAGGCTATCCATTCCAGTACTCTTGGGCTTCCCTTGTGGCTCAGCTGGTAAAGAATTTGCCCATAATGCAGGAGACCTGGGTTCGATCCCTGGGTTGGGAAGATCCCCTGGAGAAGGAAAAGCTACCCACACCAGTATTGTAGCCTGGAGAATTCCATGGACTGTATAGTCCATTGGGTCACAAAGAGTCGGACAGGACTGAGTGACTTTCACTTCTCAAGGGTATTGTTACCTACCTGTGCTGTCCAATATTAAAGCTACTAGCCAATGTGGCTACCTAAATAAAAATTAATTTAAGATAAATAAAACTTAAAATTCAGTCCCTCAGTCATACTAGCCACATTTCATGTGCTCAATAACCACATGTGTATAGTGGTTGCCATTTTGGACAATACAGATTCAGAATATTTCCATCATCACTGAAACTTCTACTGGGTAGCACTGGCATAACCATGGATATCAATGAACGTGTTAGTCACTCAGTCGTGTCTGACTTTTTGCAGACCCCATGGACTGTAGCCTGCCAGGCTCTTCTAGAAGTCCATGGAATTCTCCAGGCAAGAACACTGGAGTGGGTTGCCATTCCCTTCTCCAGAGGATCTTCCCAAGCCGGGGACTGAACCTCAGTCTCCCACATTACAAGCAGATTCTTTACTGTCTGAGCCATTAGGCAAGCCCCCTGGGTCTCATTGCCTCATGATATCATTTCTGGGGAAAATTCAACGAGTAATTGCGGTAAATATCATACTATAACTAACAGACTAGTCATTTAATTACTTATAAGAATTCATTTACCTATACTTTGAGTAATACACATTTACAATCAATAATGTCACTTTGCTGATGAAAGAAATGTTTTATTTGTATTCCAGAAATAGAGAAATATTGTGCCTAAGGTTATGGAAATAGCAAGATACAATCTAGCATATTAAGCATCATAAAACATTTATTTCTCTCTTTTATATACTCTGGGGACAGGATATACTTTCTATATAATGCATTGTTATAAATTGACCAGAGTATTTGAGCCAAAAATAAAATTAAGCATAGTGTCTGCTATTGACAGAAATTGCACAACCCTTTATCCATCACCCTTGGTGGTTGTTCATTTCTGGGAAAGTGAATTTGAGTACAAATGTCAAAAACATGCTAATCTCTACTGCAGGGAATTCATTTTCAAACACAAAGCCTTCTTGTTTGATTTTCATATTGAATCTGTGGGTTCAGAGAGATAGAACTACATAAGTATGACAGTCTATTGCCTTTTTCCATCCAGTAACACACCCACGGGCTTTGTGTCTCCCTCAGTTAACTGGTTTCCCACTTGTATCCAAAGCATAATAGTAAATACACAAGGGCAGAGAAATAAATACTAGTAAAAGGACTTAAGTCAACTTTTAATGCTGGGTTCATTAGTTTTTTTGCAACTCTAGTTCACTCATTTAATTATTATTACTGGGTACATACTGCATGCCAGACACCGTTGTATGCATGAGAGAGAAACAGCTCCTGCCCCTCATGAGCCTTTAAGTTTATGGAGCTTAAGCAAGTGGAAGGTAAGGAAAAGAAGATAAAAATGTAAATAAATGCATAAATAAGATAATTTCAGTTAATGAGACAAATTCTGTGAAGAAATTAAAACAGGCTAATGGGGAAAAGGGCTTTCCTCCTTCCCTCCTCAGATGGTAAAGAATCTATCTTCAAGGCAGGAGACCTGGGTTCAATTCCTGGGTTGGGAAGATGCCCTGAAGGGGAAAATGGCAACCCACTCCAGTATTCTTGCCTGAATCCCATGGACAAAGGAGCCGAGCGAGCCCCAGTCCTTGGGACTGGAAAGAGTCAGATACAACTTAAGAACTAAACAACAACAATGGGAAAAAAGTAACTAACGCAAGGGACTTTAGGTAGGGTGCTCAAAAGGTCCCCCATAGTGGGTGATGACAGATGACAACTGAGTTGATATCAGCTGTGCAAAGACATAGAGGTAGAGGACTTCAAGAAGACAAAACAGTGTGTAAGATCCCTGAAGCAGCAATAGTCTCAGGGTGCTTAAGAAATAATGTATTTTTATAAAGGCTAGGATTGCTAAAGTGCAGGAGAAAAGACAATAGTAGGGAATGAGTTTAGGCATAGGTAGAAGGAAGATATTAAACTCTTACTGGCTTGATAATAAGCTAGGAATTTATTCTAATTGCAATACAGAGCCATTAGAAGCACTTTAAACACGAAAGGGATACTTTTTGTTTTCTGTTTTTAAAAGATCATGATGACATCTTTGTGCAGCCAACAGAAAATGGTAATATGACTAGAAGGTAACAGAGGAGATGGGAAAATATAGAACCAGGATGTATCTTGGATGTAAAGTAAACATAACTTTTTTTTAATAGTGATGGACAATGAGGAAAAAAGGGGTGGTTAAGGATGAATCCCAGTTCTGTCCTGAGTAATGTATGGATGGTGGTTCCATTGAAAACAAATGCAGTTATAATAAACTACACTACAGAATCTTACGAATCTCTGTCCACAGTTCTACATGCACAGTGTCTATCAGATCTAATCCTTCAAATATATTTGTCACTTCCACTGTATAATTGTAAAGGATTTGATTTAGGTCCTACCTGAATAGTCTAGTGGTTTTCCCTACTTTCTTCAATTTAAGTCTGAATTTGGCAATAAGGCGTTCATGATCTGAGCCACAGTCAGTTCCTGGTCTTTTCTTTTCTTTTTCTTTTTTTTTTTTTGCTAACTGTATAGAGCTTCTCCATCTTCAGCTGCAAAAACTATTATCAATCTGACTTCAGCATTGACCATCTGGTGACGTACATGTGTAAAGTCTTCTCTGGTGTCATTGGAAGAGGGTATTTGCTATGAACAGTGTGTTCTCTTGGCAAAATTCTATCAGCTTTTGCCCTGCTTCATTTTGGACTCCAAGGCCAAGCTTCCCTGTTACTCCGGGTATCTCTTGACTTCCTACTTTTGCATTCCAGTCCCCTATGATGAAAAGGACATCTTTTGGGGGTGTTAGGTCTAGAAGGTCTTGTAGAACTGCAAAAATCTGTTCAACTTCATCTTCAGCATTAGTGGTTGGGGCATAGACTTGGATTACTGTGATATGAATGATTTGCCTTGGAAATGAACAGAAATCATTGTTAAGTTTGAGATTGTACCCAAGTACTGCATTTCATGCCCTTTTGTTGCCCATGAGGGCTACTCCATTTCTTCTAAGGGATTCTTGCCCACAACAGTACATATAATGGTTGTCTGAATTAAATTTGTCCAATCCGGTCCATTTTAGTTCATTGATTTCTAAAATGTCAGTGTTCACTCTTACCATTCCTGTTGGACCACTTCCAGTTTACCTTGATTCATGAACCCACATTCCAGGTTCCTATGGAATGTTCTTTACAGCATCGGACTTTACTTCCATCATCAGCCATATCCACAATAGGAGTTGTTTTCACTTTGGCTCAGCCTATTCATTCTTTCTGAAGCTATTTCTCCATTCTTCTCCAGTAGCATATTGGGCACCTACCAACCAGGGGAGTTCATCTTTCAGTGTCATATATTTTTGTCTTTTCATACTGCTCATGGGGTTCTCAAAACTACCACATAATTGCACTCATCTCACACACTGCAAAATAATGCTCAAAATTGTCCAAGCTAGCCTTCAACAGTATATGAACTGAGAAATTCCAGATGCTCAAGCTGGATTTAGAAAAGGCAGAGCAACAAGATATCAAATTGCCAACATCCACTGGATCATCAAAAAAGCAAGGGAATTCCATAAAAATATTTACTTCGGCTTCATTGACTACACTAAAGCCTTTGACTGTGTTCAGTTTTTCAGTTCAGTCACTCAGCCATGTCCAACTCTCTGTGAACTGCAGCATGCCAGGCTTCCCTGTCCATCGCTAACTCCTGGATCTTGCTCAAACTCATGTCCCATAAAGTCGGTGATGCCATTCAACCATCTCATTTTCTGCTATCCCCTTCTCCTCCTGCCTTCTATCTTTCCCAGCATTAGTGACTTTTCCAATGAGTCAGGTCTTTGCATGAAGTGGCCAAAGTATTGGAGTTTCAGCTTCAACACATATCCTTCCAATGAATATTCAGGACTGATTTCCTTTAGAGTTGACTGTTTGGATCTCCTTGCAGTCCAAAGGACTCTCAAGAGTCTTCTCCAACACCAAACTTCAAAAGCATTAACTCTTCAGTGCTCAGCTTTCTTAAAACATCCTCTGACCAGAGATTTGATTTCTTATCAGGCCTGATGCAGTTGCTTTTTAGCAAAAAATCACTGTATAATATATAATTTTATCTCAGCACATCATAATAACCTTAACATGTACATAAATTATGAAAGTATTAGTCATTCAGTCATGTCCAACTCTTTGCAACCCATGGACTGTAGCCCATCAGTCTCCTCTGTCCATGGAATTCTCTGAGCAAGAACACTTGAGTGGGTTGCCATTTCCTATTTGAGGGGATCTTCCTGTCCCAGAGATCAAACCCAGGTCTCCTGTATTACAGGAGATTCTTTACGATCTGAGCCTCTATAAACTTATGTATATGCTCTTAGGCTATCAGAACATTCAGATTGGAAAGAAATTGTAAATATAACCTACTTCAACATCTCATGTACCTGAGTTCAAATTCTTGCTTTGACACTGTGTAATCTTAGACAAGTTACTTAACCTCTTTAGTCTCATCTGAAAATGAGGGAACTAACATTGGCTTTATAGGATTTGTGTGAGATTATATGAGACACTCTATGTAAATCACCTCAAATATTGCCTGTGATATAAGAGATGTTCAATAAAGAAGAGAGCCCCCTTTGTGTATCTTCTTACTCCTCCACTTCTAGGAATTGCCAGGGTCTCCCTTAGTCTCATCTGTCCCATCAACTTATCAAGCTTAGCATAAAATAGTGTCTCTTTCCCGGTCATTTTAGCAAAAGTTCTAAATTTGTCTTATTTTTATGTGTGCATCCCAGAACTAAATACTGATCATTGAGATATAGAATATGGCAAGATATGGCTCACTTGACCACTCCTGGAATAAGAGAATGGGCTGAGAATTCCCCAAACCATGTCTAATGAACATGCGAGAAGGGTGGTTCCACAAAAGGAAATAAAAGTGAGGTTACAAAAAGAAAGTAATTGATGCTGATCAGAAGAAAAACACATGCACTATGATATATATACATTCATTTCTTGAAAATATTTAGAAATATTAATAATTTTTGCCCCAATTCTATTTTACAAATGCAAATCTTTCAAGCCTCCTGTCACCACTGCACTGCTCAGGGGAGTCAGCATCATACTGTAGGATTGGTTCTAGAGCACAGGTTTGTTGTTCAGTTGCTAAGTTGTGTCCACTCTTTGCAACTCCACGGACTGCAGCACATCAGGCTTCCCTGTCGTTGACTATCTTCTGGAGTTTGCTCAAACTGATGTCCATTGAGTCAGTGATGCTTTCTAACCATCTCATCCTCTATTGTCCTCTTCTCTTTTTGCCTTCAATCTTTCCCAACATCATGGTGTTATCCAGTGAGTTGGCTCTTCCAATCAGATGGCCAAAGTATTGGGACTTCAAGTTCAGTATCAGTCCTTCCAAAAACCATTCAGAGTTGATTTCCTTTAGGATTGACTGATTTGATCTCCTCGCAATCCAAGGGACTCTCAAGAGTCTTGTCCAGCACCCAATTCAAACAGGTTACTAGTGCATTTCTACTACAATCATTGTTCCTATCAGCTCATAAACTGGAGGCAATAGGTGATTTTGTTTGCTACACTCTCAGGATGAGAGAATAGCAAACTCAGTTTAAAGACACTATACTTCCCAGACATCTTTCCTTTCAAATAGAACAAGGTATGGGGTTCTTATGCTTTATTCTACCTAGTACTAAGCTCACTTAGTATATCTTTAATTTGAGCTCTCTCTTTTTTTATTACTATTATTATTATATTGAGGGAATCCACTTTTTACAGGCAGTGTGTACTGGATATTCAAATTAGTTCAGTTGAATTCATCCTTAAGCCTTCTCTTACACTGTTCTTTTAAAAGGATAGTTACCTGTTTTGAATGCTCAATGACATTTGAAAAAACATCCTTTAAAAATGGGCCCAGATTCAGTAGTTTGGAATATTGGATTATATTTCTGTTCAGCTACTTACTGGTGCAACTTCAGGCAAGTCAGTTTACTCTTCTCTGCCTTAGTTTCATCAGCAGCAGATGGGAAATGATTCTTGAGCCTCAAGTATGATAGTCAGATGAGACTATATTTTGGAAAGTAATTTCTAAGCTTTAAAGATGTACACATGTGTGACAGATACTCTTATTCATCTACCCAATAGACATCCCACCTGTCTTCTTTGCTAAAAGAATTTTAATTATGTTTGCAAGGCAATGTACCCAGCTCCTGAAAATAACTTATTACTGATCTAATCTAGTCATGGATAGATACTAATTCCCAGCACTGCTTGCATTCAAGAGTTTCCATGTTATTCTCTTTTGGCTGAATGAGCAGAACAGGATGTCTGCTAGGATGTTAATAGGAAAGAAATCTCTGCTCTCTAATGTGAGGTGAGAGATGTAACGTCCTTACTTTCCTAGTCAATCACTGTTTCCCTTCTTTGAATGAAGTCCTACAGTCTGAAGTCAATACCCTTTCTAACAAAGGGAGAGAATTTAGTTGAAAGGGGTTGGGTATTAGAAGAAGTCACTGAAGAACTGAAGAAATCCCAGCAACTTCCAAAATCGACACTTAGTTTTAAGTGAGAAAGACAAAACGATATTGGTTTAGTACAGTATTACTCAAGATTTCTATTATATATTGCCACATACGTAAGACAGGTATTTTTATAAGTAAACTTATTACTCATAGTAATGAGAAAACTGCAGAGAAGGCGATGGCACCCCACTCCAGTACTCTTGCCTGGAAAATCCCATGGACAGAGGAGTAGGCTCCTCTGTCCATGGGGTCGCGAAGAGCCGACACGACTGACCGACTTCACTTTCACTTTTCACTTTCACGCATTGGAGAAGGAAATGGCAACCCACTCCAGTGTTCTTGCCTGGAGAATCCCAGGGACTGGGGAGCCTGGTGGGCTGCCGTCTATGGGGTCACACAGAGTCGGACACGACTGAAGTGACTTAGCAGCAGAATGAGAAAACTGAAGCAAAGTAACTGCTAAATTTAAAACGGATTACCAACAAAGGTCTATTGTATAGCACAGGGAACTCTGCTCAATATCATGTGGCAGCCTGGATGGGAGAGGAGTTTGGGGGAGAATGGATATATGTATATGTATGGCTGAGTTGCTTTGCTGCCCACTTGAAACTACCACAACATTGTTAATCGGTTATACTCCAATACAAAATAAAAAGTTTTTTTCTTTTTTTAAAGATAAGTAGTTAGGAATTTTAACCAGGAGTACATAAATCTCTGGGTTCTATGAACTCTGTGGCATTGTGTGCTAACCTGTGTGTGCAAATGTATCATTTTAGAAAATTGCTGAATTAATATTCAAAAAGGCATGTGATCCAACATATCTTCTCTCATCTGCTATATTGGTTATGTTTGTACGAAGAAGGTTCTCAGTAAGTATTTGATGACTAAATTAATGCATAAATGAATAATGTCAAAACGTTGCCTTTTATATATTGGACAGTGTGCCTTTTATGTGCTTGCCTAAGGTTTCAAAAGTGCTAGCTCATGCTCCTTCTCCTGAAAAAGCTTATATTCTCAAAGATAAACAGAATAGAAATGACTTTCTCTTGATATTAGTAGCTGATAAGGTAGATTTGTATAAAGATGGTGTCCAAGTAGAATCTGCATACCCACAAAAAAAGGACACTATACTTCATACACTCCAGATTATTTCAGTGGTAAGAAGTAATCCACTCTAGAGAAATGACAAGAGTGTGAGTTTTGTTGAACTATGAAGAAGAATCCAATACATTGTGTAACAGGTTGCATAATGCATCCCCCCCAAATTCATGAACACCAGGGATCTCATAATGTGATGAGAGTTGTTTATGAAGAAGAATCCAATACATTGTGTAACAGGTTGTGTAATGCCCACCCCCCCACCAAATTCATGAACACCAGGAATCTCATAATGTAGCCTTGTTTAATTATTAAGATGAGATCATATTGGGTTGAACATACTCATTTCAATGACCCGTATACTTACAAAGAGAACACAGAGAAATGCACAGGGAAAGGGCATTAGAGTGGCAGGGATCAGAGTAATGCAGTTACAAGCCAAGCAAAGTTAAGGATTACTGGCAACGACCAGAAGCTAGTTCCTCTGGTAGCTCATATGGTAAAGACTCTGCCTGCAAAGCAAGAGACTCAGATTTGACTCCTGAGTCAGGAAGATACCCTGGGGAAGGGAATGACAACCCACTCCAGTATCCTTCTTGTAGAATTCCATGACAGAGGAGCCTGGTGGGTTACAGTCCATAGGGTCAAAAAAGTTGGACACAAATGAGTGGCTAACACTTCCACCTTTTTTTTTTTTTTCCCCCCAGAAGCTAGGCAACTGGAACATAACAGACTTTCAAAGGCTTCAGAAAGAACTAACCCTGCTGGCATCTTGATTTCTGACTTCTATACTCATGAACTGTGAGAGAATAAATTTCTGTTGTTTGGGGCCATTTAGTTTGTGTAATTTGTTATGTCAGCCCTAGGAAGTCAATACAGACATAGGGCCAACAGGAAGGCTCAGCAGAGTCCTCATAAAGAAAAAAATATGAGCTCAATTTAGAAAGTATTTCAAGATTTTTGTATAGGTTCGTTCAAATGTAAAACAAAAAAGAAATCCACAATACAATATCTCAAACCACTTCATATACTGTAGACTTTTTAATGGTCATAAGAAATCCACACTAGAATCAAAAAAACAAATACTGCCAGAGTCTGAGCTTTGTTAAACTAATAAGGGAGAGCTGAATACCAAGTGTTTCCATTTTCTGTTGAAGTATGAATTCAATAGTCAAAGTGATAAAATTTATCAAAAAGCAAATTCTGTGCCTACTATTGTTCTCAACTTACTAAATCTCAAAACAATCCAATGAGGTAAAATAGTTAACATGACTTGGAAACTCATGAAAGAAAAATACATATTCTGCTAAGGGAGTAATATGTTAAATATTTCTAAATGAAAAATAAAAATTTTTCCATGTGGTTTTACTTTCTGTTAACAGCTAAGAACATCTCATTTTGGTGACATGCACATTACTTTTTACATTAATTTTATTTTTAAATAGTATACAAATAAGTTAATTTATACACAAAAAATTTCTATAAAATGGTTATAAATATAGAAAATATAATTATTATGCATTATACATTATAAAGCATAGTTTCAATAATAAGCATCTGAATTACACATCCTGAGAAATAGTTACATTCTGGTTTTTAAATTTAATAAGATATTTTAAAACAGTCACTAAAAATAATTAAAAGCAGTTTGCAGTTCAAATCAGTTCAGTTGCTTTGCTGCTCGGAGAAGTCAATGGCACCCCACTCCAGTACTCTTGCCTGGAAAATCCCATGGACGGAGGAGCCTGGTAGGCTGCAGTCCATGAGGTCGCTCATAGTTGGACAGGACTGAGCGACTTCACGTTCACTTTTCACCTTCATGCATCGGAGAAGGAAATGGCAACCCTCTCCAGTGTTCTTGCCTGGAGAATCCCAGGGACGGGGGAGCCTGGTGGGCTGCCGTCTATGGGGTCACACAGAGTCGGACACGACTGAAGCGACTTAGCAGCAGCAGCAGCATGTCAGTCAAGTCCTACTCTATGCGACCCCATGGACTGCAATATGCCAGGCTTCCCTGTCCATCACCAATGCCTGGAGTTTACTTAAACTCATGTCCATGGAGTGGAGTTGCCATCCAACCACCTCATCCTCTATCATCCCCTTCTCTCGCCTAAAAGCAATTGAGAAGCTTGCAAAGTAGTAACTCCAGAATTGGTTAGATTTTCAAAATGCTATTCACATCTGCCCTAAGTACTCTTCCCCAGGAGGTGGAGTAAGAAGCAAAGCCTAAAAAGCTATTCAAATACAGAAAGATGTTTGTATGTCATATCACCTGACTTAGGAACTCATTCTACACACTGTGCATTAGTATCATTCTTATAATAATCATCGTTCCTTTTTCTTTTCAATGAGGATTTAAGGTTATTCAGGGCTCTGTTTCTCAACTGAAGGGAAGAAGACAACAGAAGCCCAGTCTCTTGGAAAAAGAATTTCACTTGGAAATTGAAGGCCTTTTAACTATTCCGTCCTCCAGTTTATCTAGGTCCAGACTCCAGATCCAGCCTTTTCCTTTTATACCTTGTCAACCACTGTGTTACTGGCAAATAACCACTGGCAAAATGTGGAACATGACTGAAATACCACGGAGGAGAATGCATGAGATCATTAGCCCTGATCTCATTTTACTACGGCAGGTTAGTAGTGTCAAAAGCCAAACTTTTTTTGAGTGCTTACTCCGTGCCAGTCACCATGATAAACACTGGATTTTCAGTGCTTAAAACAGACATAATTCCCTATGGAAGACAGCATTATTTCTCTTAACACTGGGATGTTTCTATCACTGGTACAACCTCTCCTAGAGAGATTTCCTACTCCAATGCTCACCATATTGGAACTTTTAATTTTAGAGTACTGTGTAATTATTAGTACTATAACTTCTGTTTTAATCTGCATAGTTAAGGAAGTATTTTAATATTACTAGTATGCTTCCAAATTTAATATTTTCCATACCTTGGGGTGTTCTGAGTGTGTACTGTGGAAAAGTGTCTGGAATTCTCCCACGACCTCTTGAGCTTCAGATGATGACTCATCTCTCCTACTTGTAGTTGGCCCAAAATCACTATGAAAAGAGAAGTTTTAAGACACTTAACAGGCTACTTTTCTTTTAAGATTTTTTTCATTCTGTCCTGAAAAGTGCAACTTAGTTCACTTCTGTAATAGTTACAACCAAATGGCCAAATTGCCTACCTTTCTGTATTCTGATATGTTAATTATCTATATAAAACCAAAATAAACAAACAAAAGCCTATGCAATAGCAAGAGCACTGAAATGCTCAAACCAAGAAGTGATCTTATACATGCTTTGGAATTTGTTTTCCAGAAATGTTTATGAAATAAAAGGATTATGGCATATAAAATAGCCTTCAACAGGCTAAATTCTATAATCAAGATAAAGAAATCTAAATGTGTCAACATTAGAAGCTTTTATTATACTACTTTTCTCTTAAATTCTTGCTATATTCATTTGCTGATGTAATGTGGCAGCTATGTCAAATTGCTCTAGTGTTACCCTTAGGGAGCATAAATGAGCTGAGTTGTTAAATATATGTGTTTCATACCAATGATTATACCCACACACAGTTTCTATGTTAACGACACTTATTTTTATTTTCCCTTGTTAGAAAGTTTAACAAGTCGTCTGCCTTTTTCAAATTTAAGAAATTTAATTCAAGTCTTCCAAGTTTTTGGGTCAATTTTTATTCATATCTTATATAGATTTATATAATTAAAGTATCTTTTATATATAAGGCCAAGAAGTTCAGCCTTTAAATAAAAATTTTTAAAGAAATACAACTCTTATCCTGAAGATAAGGAAACATTAAAAGTTCATGAGGAAATATTTTACACCTGAATTTATAGGCAATTATCTTCCAGAAGATATTGATTAAAGTCTTTTAATGATGTAAAATAATATTAACAGGTAACTGTATTTATTAAAGCCATTTGTTTTGTTTATTGTCTGAAGTTAATTTTGTTCTGTCTAAAGCTATTTTAATTAAATTTACACTGCAAGGAGGTCAATGTTGTTAGATATTGGGTCAATATAGTTATGAGTCAGTTTATAATGACTCTCTTGCTCCTTTCTAGCAAAATTTAATGGACTATAAATTAAACCAGCTGAATTGCCACTTGAAAATAGGACTAAGAATTATTTTCAAAAAATGAATATTCAAAGTAGGTTAACATTCCATGAGTGGAGTTGGGAACTGGTTTATTTCACACACAGTATCTGTGTGGGTCTGTATGTACATATGTCTTCATGTGTATATGTGTTCAGTGACACACTTATGTCTCTTTATGACCCTATGAACTGTGACCCTATGAACTGTAGCCCACCAGGCTCCTCTGTCCATGGGATTTCCAAGGCAAAAATACTGCAGTGGGTTGACATTTCCTCCTCCAGGGGATCTTCCTCACTGAGGGATTGAACCCAGGTCTCCTGCATTGGCAGGCAGATTCTTTACCACTGAGCCACCTGGCAAGCCCATGTATTACTACAACCAAGCTAACTTGAATAAGAAAGGTCACTTATCAGAAAAAAAAAAAGTTATACCAAAGGCTTATGCTTTCTCACATCAAGAGAAAATATCATCAAAGGTGATAGACATTTGGTACTAATAATGAGTTTTAAAAGGAAAACCTCAATAGCTTCCAAAATTGTAGATACAGACTCTCAAAATCATTATGTCACTTCATTGGCAGAATCTTTTTTGATTCCTCTCATAGGTCCAATTATGGTATCTACGGCTAAAACTTCCAAGTCTCACCAACTGGAAGGTCCCATTGGCTCAACTATCATATTTTAACCATACAAACTAATGTTTGACAAACATATTGAAATATTCAACCACTTTATGACCTCATATTCCTAGATCATTGAGAAAAATAAATTGTTCCTGGGGCATGTAAAAGGATGGTTCTCCCATTTGGGACATAGCCTGACTCCTTCTTGGTCCCTTGTAATATGGGATTCTCAAATGATAAAAATTAAAAAAGGGACACTTTAGGTTTTAACACCAGTCTCTTCCTGAAGTATGGCAAACAATAAAGGATAGACTCTTCTTGCACAAATCTTGTTTAATAAATGTAAAATTGACTTTTAGATCTACTGAATCATCTTTTTGCATTGTGGGTTTTTCTATTTGAATAAATGCAACTAGTATATCTAATGAATAAGCAAACCATCATCTAAAAAACATCATGTTTAAAATTTTAGGAAACAGGGTTCCAGAAATTTGCTTAATTAATAAGTACTTTCTGCAGGCCTACATTGTATCAGGTATTAAGAAGAACTGCAGGGTAATATAGTAGTAATATTAGATCAGTGCATTTGAATCAGAAATATCCTGCTTTCATGGAACTGTCGATCTAGTAGAGAAGATAAGGAATGCATAACAACAAATATGATACAAAGATATAAATTTTCAGAACTTTCAGAAGGAAAGTGGTCCACTAAAATATAAATTTAGGTCACAAGGAAGGCATTTCTATTTGTTTTAAAATGCCCACATGGGCAAGCATCCATCACAAAATGTAAGATTTTGCACATTTGTATTTTAGTATATAAATTTTAATTTGTGATGTGAAAATTTTTAAATTGTCAATATTTTTACAAAGGAAGAGAATAATATGACAGGAAAGAAGAGTAAAGCAGTTGTCTGTTCTTTACAGGCAGCAACCCAGAGAAAAAACTGACATTCTACAAATGTTAGTTACTGCTTTTTTAGCAATTGTTACTATTTCTTAACCTGTGCCAAGGTATACTCAAATCTCTATATTCTGAATATAGGTCAACAATCCCCAAATTGCATTTCTCAGAATACTAACTGTGAAACATGTGTCTTAGTGTTATATTTTTTAAAAGAAGTTTCTTTCAGTGTCAAACACATTTGGAAAATGCTTGGTTAGTCCTTCAGGGAGAATCTGCAGGACTTTTCTGAGCCTTTAACATTCTTCTCCAAGAGGACACAGCAGTTGCACAAATTATTTGAGCAGAGAAAATTCTTCTCTCTCAGTTCACTGAAAAATAATCTTTATAAAGTGTGCAATTTGAACCAAGGTGGTTGTTTTTCAGTCACTCAGTCATGGCTTCCCTGTCCTTCACCATCTCCCAGAGCTAGCTCAAACTCATGTCCATTGAGTCAGTGATGCCATCCTACCATCTCATCCTCTGTCATCCTCTTCTCCTTCTGTCATCAATCTTTCTCAGCATCAGGGTCTTTTCTAATGAGTCACCTCTTTGCATCAGGTGGCCAAAGTATTGGAGCTTCAGCTTCAGCATCAAGTCCTTCCAATGAATAGTCAGGACTGATTTCCTTTAGGAAGGACTGGTTTGATCTCCTTGCAGTCCAAGGGACTCTCAAGAGTCTTCTCCAACAGCACAGTTCAAAAGCACTGGACTTCTGTTAAGTCCAAGACTGGCTAGAATTCACTCTTTTGCCATTCCTGGCCAAGTCTATTTTAAATTGATAACTAATTCCTCACTTTTTGTTTCTTTCCCTCTTACCTTCTTCCATTTCTTATGTTGACTTATTTAAAAAATATATAGAAAAAGTACCAAGCTGTACTTTGTAAACTACCAAGTTGTCTGATGTTAGGGCAGTTGAGTTTCTCCAGAAGATCTAGTATTTTGAGCATGTGAAGAGCTGACTCATTGGAAAAGACCCTGATGCTGGGAGGGACTGGGGGCAGGAGGAGAAGGGGACGACCGAGGATGAGATGGCTGGATGGCATCACGGACTCAATGACGTGAGTCTGAGTGAACTCCGGGAGTTGGTGACGGACAGGGAGGCCTGGCGTGCTGCGATTCATGGGGTCGCAAAGAGTCAGACACGACTGAGTGACTGAACTGAACTGAACTGAAGTGAATGTCAGTTTTCTTAGGATAAACACATTCTGAGACGGTGAATCACGTTCTGAAAAGGAGAGAAGAGGACTAAAGGAAGATATAAATTGTGGGGTTTCCTAGGTGGCATAGTGGTAAAAGAATCCACCTATCAATGCAGGAGATGCAAGAGATGTGGGTTCAATCCCTGGATTGGGTAGATCCCTTGGAAAAGAAAATGGCAACCTACTATAGTATTCTTGCTTGAAAAATTCCATGCACAGAGGAGCCTGGCAGGCTACAGTCCATGGGATCGCAAACAGTCAGACATAACTGAGCATGAGCACTTTAGATATGTTCCGCTTTAGATTGTTTTTTTCTCTGAAATAAGCAATTAAACCAATTGCACTTTTACAAGTACACACTATAATAGAGATATAAAGAAATACACGGTCAAGCTAGTAGCGCCTACTTGTTCTTGAAGGAGAGAGAGTGGCATTCCAAGTATGCTGAATATGGGGAATGAGATACTCATCTTAGGGACTGAGTTCAAGGAGACACCAAAAAAGAAAACACTAATCAAGATAAATAATATTTTAGTGAATGTTTCTAAATTAAAATCAATATCAAAAAATCCACAATGAATAAACCATAAAAATGCTAAATAAGGACAGGATCATAATACTGACTTTTTTTGTTGTTCTGTTAACTTAGTCTCCATATATGGCTCAGCATAGCACTAGTAGATGCCTCTTTAATCAGAATTTCCCTGAGTTTGCACTTTGTCACTTTCCACCTGAGGACACTTAGTTTGCAGGAGTTGATTTTTACATAACCCAAGTGAAAGCACATTTGAACACAAACGGCTTAATTCAATCACTTATTGTGTTATTTTTCTCAACTACCATACAGGACTTAGTAGCTAGATTAAACTGGTTCCTTTCTTTTTCTCTAAACTTGTGAACAGATATACCCTGTGTGACAAGATCAATAGGCAACATAAATATTGCTTATTAGAGCTCTGGTGGAAACTTCAAACCCCAGGAAAGTTAACACAAGGTCAAAGAAAGAGTGCCAGATTCTGAACACTACTACACTGCCTTATCTTCTCTCTCACACACACACACAAACATTATTCTAGACAAATAAAAGCAAAACCATGATATTAACTTTTCTTCCTTGGTAAACATATCAGAACTATTTTGATCATTTTTCTAGAGGTTAGAATGAAGGATCTGGTTAGTTTTATCAAAAATAAATTTATGAACCATTATTCTACTGCCCTCTATTGTTAAAAAGTGAACAATAATGTCCTTGAACACGGTGAAATATAGAGTGGAATGTCTTTTACCAAGGAGTCCTATATATATATCTGTCTCCAATATATATTTATCACTTCCAGTATTCTTGGGAAGGGAAAACACATGTAGTTTTTCTTTGTAAATTCAAAACCCATTAGGAATAGTTTTTATTTTGGCATATATAGTTCAGTATATAATACGACATTCTATTAAACTTGATTAAAATGAACATATATTTCAATAAAAATACTACACATATTTAAATATAACTGTGCAATACAGAAAAGTTTGAAGAGGCTAAAATACTTCCAAATCATAGTGACATTTGATGCTATACTTCCAGAGTTTACTGTATACAATTTTACTTACAAATAATCAGGAATATTCCTAAGAAAACTTGAGTTTTTATTCAAAAGTAAAAGGCATTTCATCTTCTTCTTGATTGGTTCTTTCAAATATCTTAGGAATTCAATTGCTCAAGCATATTGTATCATTCCAGGAGCAATGAGGACTATCATGAAAACTACCCGATAACCTTGAGAAGCATATAACAAGGACACAGGAAACAAGCAGCTACAGAACATCAGTGACAGCATAATGTTATGAAAATGAGTTACAGACTAAAGAAATGCATAACAGCAAATGTATGTAGTGGAGCTCACATTGCTATGAAGATAGGGAAAGTTTGCTCATTCTGGAAAAAGCAAGAATGAAGAGAGTGTAAAATGACATTCCTGCATGTCAAGTGAAGGCTGAGTAAAGGGAATGGTGGGTTGTACCACAGTGAGAATAAACATGATTGTAACTAAGGATAGTGAAACACATACATACACAAAACAAACAAAACAAAAAATTGAGTGGGCTCACTCTAGACTGTGAGCTCCTTCAGTACAGTAACTATTCATAGCATTTGTGGCATTTTCAGATCAAGATGTAGTAGATAATAAACAATAAGAAATGTCAAAGAGAAAGGGGAATGATATAAAGGAAAGGAAAGGAGGAGGGCATGATAAATGTGGTACAGGAGGGAGGAGGGAGAGTGTCAGGGAAAACAGAAAGAAAAATGACAAAGAAGAAGATGGATGGAAGGAAGGGAAGAAGGATAGGAGGTAGAGGCATAATCATAGGGAATATTCAGAAGTACAATATTCATATATTCAGATATATGTGCTGCTTTGTTGGATAAAGAACACAGTTAATAAAAATGCCATAAATGAACAGTAAATAAAACTTCAAATTCAATCATTAATATACCAAGGCAGACACTGAATTTTGAGCAGTTGAATGATAGAATGAAAATATAATTTGCCCTTGAGTGGTAAGTGCGGGTGCACAACAAATAAATGTTGACATTACCTGATCATGCAGAATGATATTTATAATAACACATTATTGCTAATGATAATCTTCCTATAATTGTAATGTACGGGATAACATTTTCAAAACTCCCTAGTCTCCTTAATCTGTCTGCTATTCATTCATACATTTATTTATAGAGGAAGCATCTATTGTATATCTTATGTGTAAGGAGCATTGTTCCAGATCTAACAAGAAAGGGACGATTATTTCTTTGTATATATACATGTGCTGCACCTTATTCCAAAAAGGATTTAGGGCAAGAAAATATGATTAATACATGATTGCTTCTCTTAAGAAGGTTATAGTCTCAGTGGTGATTATATGGATCATAATAAAACAGAGCAAAATAATTAATCATCCTATAAAAACTCAAGGAGGCTAAGTTGAATTCCAAGTTGCTGAACTGGGGAAGTCTTCAAGAAAGATATGGCATAAGAGCAGAAACATGAAGGAATCCAGAAATCTAACAGGCCAAGGAGACAGACATATACTGGGCACTTCCCATAGAAGGGGAAGTAGTTGATCAGAAATGGGCTGGTTTCAAGAAACAACAAAACCGAGAACGTTGACTACAGTCAGGTGGCGCATTTACAGTGCTGGAGGATATTAGAAATAGTAAGGAGATTTAAATTATTGCCAGTTAAGAATACAAATGAAGTGTGGATTTTATTTTCTATGAAAATAAGATTTCTATTCAAGAGGAGGAGAATTAAAAAGATTTTATGAAGCAACAAATGCTAAGAGTACAACTTTGCTAAGAGTACAAAAGTGAATTACAGAAATAACATGTGGGTATCAGACAGACCATAGAGAAATATTGTAACATTCCAAAGTATCTATGATTAAGGCTTTAATTTAGGTTTTTGTGACGGAAAAAAATGCAGAATTTAAAGAATCAACTAAATTTAGTGACCAGTTTATTGAGAGACAGTAAGTATAAGGAGAAGGTTAAAAAGACAATATTTCTAGCTTTAGTAACCAAGAGGTTAATGACTTCAGAGGAATCTTAGACTTTAGAAGAGCAATTAATTAAAATTTTTGGAAAGTGATTTTTTTGGACTAGTCAGATATTTAAAAGAAGATATTACACAAACAGCTATAAATAGAGATTAAAAAGTCGTTAGGATTACAGGTACAGATTTAGAAGTCATCTTCATCAAGAAGATTTTAAATCAAGCAACTAGACTGACAAGAGATTTCTCCAGGAGAGGATGCTAAACCAGAAGAAATTAAGGTGAAGATACAATCTGGAGAATACCTATACTTTAAGAGCAAACAGAGGCATGAAGAAGATTAAAAAAAAAAAAAAAATATGGGTCAGTACAATTTGATTTGTTGCTGATTTGTACGCAGGTTATTAAAACATTTTTATTATATTAGACATATGTGTTATATTCTGTCAGAAATAAACATGACCCTGAGCAGCTACCATGACTTTATCTATAGGAATTATTATATTTTTTGTTCAAAGGAAAACTCAAAGGCAAAACTGTGGCTTGGTTCTTCTAAATGTGTGTGTTCTTTTTATTATTTCATTTATTAAATTATCATGTAATACAATTGACTTTTTGGTATGTATATCTATGCATTTTAAAATGAATACTTATGTAAACATCACCATAATCAAGATACTTAACAGACTCATGATATGGAAAACTTTCTCATGCTACCTCATTTTGCAATTGTATCCTTCTTCCACCCCAGCCTCTAGCAGCCACTAATCTATTCTCCATCACTACAGTTTTGCTTTCTTCCAGAAAGTCTTCTAAATGAAATGATCCATTACAGACCATTGAGGACTGGCTTCTTTCCCACATCTTCTCCTACAGAGAAGCTCTGTCCCACATCAGAAAGGATTTCCATGGGTAAGAGAATAGGCAGATGGTGGAGAGGATGTATTCAAAGAGATAATATCTACAAAATTCCAGTTTTTGTGAAAAATATAAATCCTCAGCATGATGCCTTTGAGATACATGCATGATTTTGTATGCATCAGTAGTCTATTCTTCTTTATATCTGAGTAGTATTTTACTGTATAGATATACCACAGTTTTATTTATTCACTCATTGAAGGACATTTGCATTTTTCCATTTTTTGGCAATCACAAATAGAGTTGCTATAAACATTCATATACAGGTTTTGTGTGATTATAACCTCATTTATGTAAACTAAACACCAAGAAAGGAATTGCTGGGTCATAAAGTAAGAAACCACCAAACTTTTTTTGGTGACATTTTATATTTCCACCAGCATGTGAAAGTGAAAGTTGTTCCACATCCTCACAGATATCAGGTACTGGCTGTTAGATACTTTAATGAATATGAAATGGTATTGCATTGTGGTTTTAATTTTTATTTTACTAATGGCTAAAGTGCTGAATATCATTGTATTTGTTTATTTGTCATGTATGTATATTTTTTGGTGAAGTTGTGTGTAAGTTTAAAGGGCATTTATTTTACATAATATATTAACACTTTGCTCTACTTGTTTCCATATCTTTTTCCCCTCAATTTTTAGCCTGGTGTGTATCCATTCTTTATTATAAGCTCTCTAATAAGCCACGTTAAATATTTGTGAAACAAGTTTCAGGAACTGGATGAGAGAGACAGGAAAATTCATGGTTACATATAAAAGTTAAATATGCAAGAAATGGAATCCCTCTTCCAATTAAAAAGTAGGGAAATTTTATTTAATTCTCTCAAGGGCATTTCTAGTTTACCAAATCAGACTTGTAATTATGTAGTCATATGAAGGGAACTTGGATAAAAGATGGGAACAGAAAGAGTCCTAGTTTCCCTCACTATCTTTTTATAGAAAGAATTATTTTGATGGGTAAAAAACACAAAATGGAATCTGGAACATGTTAATCAATGAAATCCACATTTGCACAAAAGTGCTATAAATTCCAACAGAATGCTTAGTTTTTCTTTTTAGGAGAACTGAAAGCCTTAGGGTAAGAGGTGCCTTGTAAATAAATATTATTATTTCCCTAGGCTCTGAAGAGAGGTTCTGAAACATCAGCCAGACTTTAATTAAAGACTCTCAGCACTGTCTAACTTGTCTTATGCAGCTTTCTCGGGCTGCGTGAAGAACTGTCCAGCAAATAAATTGTTGAAAACCAATGTGGCATTTATGCTGTAATTAGCACAAATAAATTTGTAATACTATGGCAGACCTTATGACTTCCACTTTACATTTGGTTGCATATCACTGGCTAATACAGACCAGTGAAAATTTCCCAAAGAGATGAAAAATACTAAACCCAAAGGCATATCTCTTTTGTCTCCTCCAGTTGATATCACATATCTTAAATCCTAAAAATCAGGCATCACAATCTAAAAACACTACTTTTTACGAGCCAATCAGATAATAGCTTTGGAAATTATACAAGATAAATGCTATACCTTAGAGAGAAAAAAAAAATACAGGTCAGAGAACTGGATTGGAATCATAAAACATATCTTATTCAAATTTTGAGAAGTTTTCAACACTTTCCTATATAATTTAAGTAGTTATTTTTATCACAACTTCATCAGATCTTCTGCAGAGAGGCTTTCAAGAAAGAAAAAAATATTGCAATGGAAATTTCAAACATAATGATAAGAATTTGTGTTAACAAATAAAAATAAAATGATATTTAGTGTACCTGTGCTTTTCTATGGAAAAATAATGCATTTTGCTGAATTAATTGAAATTATCTTTATGGAAAGCAATGTTTCTGGCAGCTTCACATCAAACTTTAACTTGACATATATTAAAATACACATCTTAAAATTGCCTGCTGATATTAATTTTTTACATTGAGTAAATGCTTAATTTCCCTTTAAAATACCTTTTTTTATTAATCAGTATTTAAATTAAAATATCAATTCACATTAATATCTTGCCTGTGGCCAAAATCCCAATCTTCATTACCCATGTTACTATTTGCTAGAGATAATTAAAGGAAGAATGAGATATCACATACTCCTTCTTAAAATTCACAATGCACATAACAATGATGACTTCAATATTTTCCCATGCACTAGAAAGCTTATGCAGAAATTATTCAGTCTCCTCCATTTTCTGGTGATGCTTCATCATTACGAAGTGGAAAGAAAAGAAAACATAATTTGAGCAAGAAGGTAAGGCTTTGCATGCTAGGGAAAAAAAAAAAAAGACAACAAGACAGGAAAGGGAAGTTCTGCTGGCTTTGAGCTATTCTGAAAGAAATCAAGCCAGGCATATCAGAGTGAATGATCTCAAAGTCCAGCCTTGATGCTCACAAAATGTCAGGAGAAGGCAGTGAGCAAGGAACATGAAGTGAGACTTAAAAAGAGCCTGCCATGATCAGAGATAGCACTTCTTCCTTTTCCTCAAGGCAATGAAAAGAAGGAAGAAAGGAATGAAAGAGGGACAGAGGGAGGGAATTATATATTATATATATATCTGTGTGTGTGTATATAATATACACATATATAAAATTTAGATAACAAAATGAACAATGATCACAGGTATGAACTCTGTATTTACAATTGTTAGGTGAATATTGAAAACCAAACCATAAGTGCAAAATGAGTAGGAAATTAGATGGCCTGAATATTTCTTCAGAGAGCATTAGCCTTAATCTTTTGAGACTGACTAGTATTAACTTTTTTTTTTTCTGGAAGTCTCTTGCTTTTTCAATGATCCAATAGATGTTGGCAATTTGATCACTGCTTCCTCTGTCTTTTCTAAAACCAGCTTGAACATCTAGAAGTTCACAGTTGATGTACTGATAAACCCTGGCTTGGAGATTTTGAGCATTACTTTACTAGCGTGTGAAAGTGAGATTGAAGTCACTCAGTCATATCTGACTCTTTGAATTCCTGTGGACTGTAGCCCACCAGGCTCCTCCATTCATGGGATTCTCCAGGCAAGAATACTGGAGTGGGTTTCCATTTCCTTCTCCAGGGGATCTTCCCAACCCATGGATCAAACCCAGGCTTCCCGCATTACAGACAGACACTCGAACCTCTGAGCCACTGGGGAAGCCCACTAGCGTGTGAGATGAGTGCAACTGTGTGATAGTTTGAGCATTCTTTGGCATTGCCTTTCTTTGGGATTGGAATGAAAACTGATTTTTTCCAGTCCTGTGGCTACTACTGAGTTTTCCAAATTTGCTGACATATTGAGTGCAGCACTTTCACAGCATCATCTTCCAGGATTAGAAATAGCTCAACTGGAATTCCATCACCTCCATTAGCTTTGTTTGTAGTCATGCTCCCTAAAGCCCAATTGACTTCACATTCCAGGATGTCTGGCTCTTGGTGACTGATCACACCATTGTGATTATATGGGTCATGAAGATCTTTTTTACACAGTTCTTCTGTGTATTCTTGCCACCTCTTCTTAATATCTTCTGCTTCTGTTAGGTCCATACTATGTCTGTCCTTTATTGAGCCCATCTTTGCATGAATATTCCCTGGGTGTCTCTAATTTTCTTGAAGAGATCTCTAGTCTTTCCCATTCTATTGTTTTCTGGTAATTCTTTCCATTGATTGCTGAGGAAGACTTTCTTATCTCTCTTTGCTATTCTTTAGAACTCTGCATTCAAATCCGTATACGTTTCCTTTTCTCCTTTGCATTTCACATCTCAGGTCAAGGAGCAGGTAAAACTGGACATAGAACAACAGACAGGTTCCAAATAGGAAAAGGAGTACGTCAAGGCTGCATATTGTCACCCTGCTTATTTAACTTCTATGCAGAAAACATCATGAGAAACACTGGGCTGGAAGAAGCACAAGCTGGAATCAAGATTGCTGGGAGAAATACCAATAACCTCAAGATATGCAGATGACACCACCTTTATGGCAGAAAGTGAAGAAGAACTGAAAAGCCTCTTGATGAAAGTGAAAGAGAAGTGAAAAAGTTGGCTTAAAACTCAACATTCAGAAAACTAAGATAATGACATCTGGTCCCATCCCTTCATGGCAAATAGATGGGGAATCAGTGGAAACAGTGGCTGACTTTACTTTTTGGGGGGCTCCAAAATCACTGCAGATGGTGACTGCAGCTATGAAATTAAAAGACGCTTACTCCTTGGAAGAAAAGTTATGGCCAACCTAGATAGCATATTAAAAAGCAGAGACATTACTTTGCTAACAAAGGTCTGTCTAGTCAAGGCCATGGTTTTTCCAGTAGTCCTGTATGGATGTGAGAGTTGGACTCTGAAGAAAACCTAGCACCAAAGAATTGATGCTTTTGAACTGTGATCTTGGAGAAGACACTTGCGAGTCCCTTGGACTCCAAGGAGATCCAACCAGGCCATCCTGAGGGAGATCAGTCCTGGGTGTTCATTGGAAGGACTGATGCTGAAGCTGAAACTCCAATACTCTGGCCACCTGATGTGAAGAGTTGACTCATTTGAAAAGACCCTGATGCTGAGAAAGATTGAGGGCAGGAGGAGAAGGAGATGACAGTTGGATGGCATCACCGACCAGTGACATGAGTTTGGGTAAACTCCAGGAGTTGGTGATGGACAGGGAGGCCTGGCGTGCTGTGGTTCATGAGGTTGCAAAGAGTCGGACACAACTGAGCATCTGAACTGAACTGAGCTGAGTATTAAGTTTATCTTCTGTTAGAAGTCAGTTCTCATTGTGCACTTTTTGGACTAGCAGCATCAGCAACCCCCTGGGAAATTAGAATTGCAAATTCACAGATTTCTCTCCAGACCTATTGAATCAGAAAGTTTGCACTGGAGAGTTAAGCAATCTGGATTTTAGCAAGCCCTTCAGAAGACGACTCAGTGACATGAGTTTGGGTAAACTCCAGGAGTTGGTGATGGACAGGGAGGCCTGGCGTGCTGTGGTTCATGAGGTTGCAAAGAGTCGGACACAACTGAGCATCTGAACTGAACTGAGCTGAGTATTAAGTTTATCTTCTGTTAGAAGTCAGTTCTCATTGTGCACTTTTTGGACTAGCAGCATCAGCAACCCCCTGGGAAATTAGAATTGCAAATTCACAGATTTCTCTCCAGACCTATTGAATCAGAAAGCTTGCACTGGAGAGTTAAGCAATCTGGATTTTAGCAAGCCCTTCAGAAGTTTCTGATGCACACTGAAATTTGAGAAGCACTGTTCTAGGTAAACCTGTGGTATAGAGATAGTGTCGTTGTAGCTCTTTATTTATTTGGTCATCTGTTTATTGAGCATCTATTAAGTGTCAGACAGGCACTAGAGATATTATGAGCAATGTAATATGGTCCCTAAGTTTGTGAAATTTATAATCTACACACAATAGACAAAAAGCAAACAAATAATTAAATATTTTAATTATCCAATAAAATATATCTATATACATATATATCCTCAGTTGCTCAGTTATGTCTCACTTTTTGTGATGGATGGTAGCATACCAGGCTTCTCTGTCCACGGGATTTTCCTGGCAAGAACACTGGAGTGGGTTGCCATTTACTTCTCCTCCAAGGGATCTTCCTGACCCAGATATCAAATTCATGTCTCCTGTGTCTCCTGCATTGACAGGTGGATTCTTTACCACTGAGCCACCTGGGAAGCCCATCTGGGAAGCAGCCTTAAAACAGGGCGCTGGAATAGAAATATTAGCAAGAGAACTACTTTAAGTGGTATGGTCATGAAGGTCTTTCTAAGGAACTGATAAAACGCCTGCTGCTTAGAATATTGTCTGTGAATAACAACATCAACACTGCTTAGTAGTTTCTTTGAATACAGAATCTCAGGGTGCACCCTAGACTTAATGAATCAGAGTCTGCCTTGAACAGTCTCCAGGTATGAGATTTCATAAGTATGAGAAGAAGCACTCTTGTAAAGTTAAAGAAGAAAATCCTGGTGGTGGGATAGCTTGGTCCAGTCAGGTACATTTTAATGTGAAGTGGCCCTGTCTGCAGGAAAAATTTGTCGAGTTTAGAGCCTCTATAGAATTTAAACATTTACTCCTATGCAACCAGATTTACTCCAAGCATAAGCAGATGAGTTAAGCTCTGCCATTTATTAAACATTTATCATCAATAAACTCTTCCATTTATTATTATTTTAAACACAGCCCATCCCCATTCATTTTTCTAGTAAATTTCATATTATAAAAAGTATCTGTAAGGAAATTTAATTTCTGACCTTTATTGACAAAGTAGTGTGGTCACATTCTGATTATCTTTGTTACTTGAATTATATATGACCACTCATACTTTGATTGACTCATGATAAGGAAAAAATTAATGATTCACTTTGGTGCAGTTCAGTTCAATTCAGTCACTCAGTCGTGTCCGACTGTCTGTGAACCCATGAATCATAGTACGCCAGGCCTCCCTGTGCATCACCAACTCCTGGAGTTCACCCAAACTCATGTGCAACGAGTTGGTGATGCCATCCAGCCATCTCATCCTATGTCATCTCCTTCTCCTCCTGCCCCTCAACCCCTCCAAGCATCAGAGTCTTTTCCAGTGAGTCAACTCTTCACATGAGGTGGCCAAAGTATTGGAGTTTTAGCCTCAGGATCAGTCCCTCCAATGAACACCCAGGACTGGTCTCCTTTAGGATGGACTGGTTGCATCTCCTTGCAGTCCAAGGGACTCGCAAGAGTCTTCTCCAGTACCATAATTTTAAATTTAACTTATTCATTTGACTTGAAATTTTGGTACTGCAATAACTGTTACTGTGATAAATTTTATTTTTATAATAGAATCTAACTCAACTCAGAGAGCAGTAAATTCCACGGAGTTAGTTTTTTTGAGTTCATTTACTGTAATATGTAATTTTTGATATAGTGATAGTCAATATGAGCCTTGGAAATGAGAAAGAGAAGTAAAGAGCTGGGAAATAATAATATTAATAGCTCCACCTACTGATGACTACTATGTCTACCACTGAGTAGTCAGTCAGTTCAGTCTCTCAGTCGTGTTTGACTCTTTGCAACTCCATGAACTGCAGCACGCCAGGCCTCCCTGTCCATCACCAACTCCTGGAGTCCACCCAAACCCATGTCCATCAAGTCGGTGATGCAATCCAACCATCTCATCCTCTGTTGTCCCCTTCTCCTCTTGCCCTCAATCTTTCCCAGCATGAGGGTCTTTTCAAATGAGTCAGCTCTTTGCATCAGGTGGCCAAAGTATTAGAGTTTCAGCTTCAATATTAGTCCTTCCAATGAACACCCAGTGAGAGAGTCATTTCCTAGGCAGATTGACAAGAAGTCTAGGGGCCCCCAAGGAGAGATGGGTCTGGAATTCTCAAGGAAGAAGAAAGGAGAAACTTTTTTTTTCCCTGTACATTCCTTAGGATTATATAACAATAATGTATCCTGCCTGTGACAGTCTCTGGATTAAACTTCCTGGCTAATCCTGGTACCTTAAAATGTAAATTATGGGAGTAGGTCTGGTAAGGTCTTTACAACCTCCAGACATTCTTTTGATTCTTTGGAGAGTATAACACTAACGCCAGCAAGGGGATACTCTTTCTGCCCCTTTCTGATGCCTATGTCAGAAGCTTTCTCTATCTCCTTTATACTTTAATAAAACTTTATTACACAAAAGCTCTGAGTGATCAAGCCTTGTCTCTGGCCCCGGATTGAATTCTCCTCTGGAGGCCAAGAATCCCAGCGTCTTTTTGTGTGTCAGCAACAACATTTTACCAGGACTGATCTCCTTTAGGATTGACTGGTTGCATCTCCTTGCAGTCCAAGGGACTCTCAATAGTCTTCTCCAACACCACAGTTCAAAAGCATCAATAAGCACTATACATATTTAAACATTTAACAATACAAAGAATCTTGTAAGATTTGTATTCTCTATACCATTTTTTAGGTGCAAATACTAAGAAATTGATTATTTCAGAAAGTTTGTACAGGAGAATAAAATGAGGACAGGTGGCAGGTAGTGAGGGGCTGTTGGACTAAGTGGCAGAATTTAAACTCAAAGCTGTAGATTTAAAAAAAAAACTACTGAAATACAGTTTTTTCAAAACCTTCCATTTTTTGTACTTTTATTGGATTTTGTTATACCCAAATGAGTGAAAATCATTTTGTATCATTCTCATAAAAGTTTACACTGATAGAAAATGCACTAAAATAAATTAAACAAAATGTTGTTGTTCCATTGCTAAGTCACATCTGACTCTTTGCAATCCCATGGACTGCAGCATGTCTGGCTTCACTGTCTTTCACTATGTCCCAGAGTTTGCTCAAACTTATGTTACTTGAGTTGGTGATGCCTTCCAACCATCTCATCCTCTATTGCCCCCTTCTCCTCCTGCTCTCAGTCTTTCCCAGCATCAGGGTGTTTTCCAGTGAGTTGGCTCTTCTCATCAGGTGGCCAAAGTATTGGAGTTTCAGCTTCAGTACCAATCCTTCCAATGAATATTTAGGGTCATTCCTTTAGGATTGACAGGTTTGATCTCCATGCAGTCAAGTGATTCTCAAGAGTTTTCTCCAGCACTACAGTTTGAAAGCATCAATTCTTTGATGCTCAACCTTCTTTATGGTCTAACTGTCACATCTGTACATGACTATTAGAAAAACCATAATTTGACTACACAGACTTTTGTCAGTAAAGTGATGTCTCTGCTTTTTAATACACTGTCTAGGTCAGACACGACTGAATGACTAAGCACAGCACAGCACAGAATTTTCATAGCTTTCCTTTCAAAGAGCAAGTATCTTTTAATTTCATGGCTGCAGTCACTGTTTGCAATGATTTTGGAGTCCAAGAAAATAAAATCTGTCACCAAAGAAAATAAGGCTGTGTAATTCTATCTCGGCACTGTTGTTTACCTGATACTGATGACCACAAATTCTGAGTACAACTCAATAAAATATAAATCTTATGTTCAAGAAAGTGAAAGCAATGATTACCAGAGTCATGCTTTCTTCTGGAGATAATTCTGGCTGAGCAAGAGTAAACAGGGAACAATTTTCCCACCCTCAACATTATTTAATGCCAATTCTATAACCACTTAAACTCTCTTATATTGTCAGAGTCGACTATCCCCTATGTTGAGAACTATTAGATGATATCTTACGTTCACATGTTGAAAAAAACCACGTTTCTCACTAAATTTCAAGGAATATGCATACTATCCATCATACCATATATGAGCAATATTACCCAGAGGTTAAGAATGGAATCCTGAGTTCAGTACTGCTCTGTCATGTATTAGCTGGAAAACCAGGAATAAATAACAAATTTAAGCAATAGTTTCCTAAGGATAATTGAGATAATAAATGTACATAATTGGTAGCATTGTTGGGGAGTTAAATGAATAAAAACAGGTAAGATTTAGTATGGTGACTAGCCTAGAGTAACTATCCAATGAATATCATCATAATAATTCTATTATCTGCTAACAGTAGGCTAATAGGCAGGAAGCATCAAACTTTTAAAAGTGTGCTACTCTTCATATGAAAATTAAGCTATAAAATGACAAGTAATAACATGTTATCATTGCAGATTTTAAATATGATTTCCACCAGAAAGGTCACTGTATGCAAATAGGTTATTTGTATGACTATTTAAAAAATGCATGCTGCAATTTTGGACTGAACTTGGAATCAAATCAGTTTCAGTGATACTTGGATTTATTTGATTCTCTCAGCGTAGGATACTGTTTTATTATTTTGGTTTCTGCTACCAGCCTTCACAGTGCCTCTCTGCCACTGTCCTCAGACTGATACACTGATTTGGTTATCGTCATGATGATATGGCTCAAAATTTGTCAGTTGTATATTTAAATTTTTTCTTTCTGGTACTTCGGACCTTGGCAGAAAACCAGAAGAGATTAATCTTAAAGAATCTCACAGACCTCAAAAAAATAAAAAAAAAAGATTATTCTGTCATTCATAGGACTATATATAAGAATCAAATTATAAAAAAAATAAAATATCTTTACTAGATATGATTCAAATTGTAACCATTCAAATGAGTCTTTGTTAACACAAACAACACATTCTGTGCATTTGTCTGCTATGTTCTCAGCTCTAGTTTTAGGAATAAATAACATATTTGGGGAATTTTTAATATATGGTACACATATCATGACATTAATAAAAATGGCAATATAAAGAATGACTTGCACCATTTCATTCAGTGATATAATAGTTAACATTGAGTCAATTCAGTGAACTTGAGTTCTGTTCTAAGCTATGTTATACTTATTAACTCATTTAATCCTCTCTGAAAGCCTATGAGGTAAGTAAACAGATTATCCCTTTTATAGATGAAATAGATACAAAGAACAAAAAAACTCCCCCCAAAAAAAAAATTTGTTTGCTATGTTCTCAGCTCTAGTTTTAGGAATAAATAACATATTTGGGGAATTTTTAATATATGGTACACATATCATGACATTAATAAAAATGGCAATATAAAGAATGACTTGCACCATTTCATTCAGTGATATAATAGTTAACATTGAGTCAATTCAGTGAACTTGAGTTCTGTTCTAAGCTATGTTATACTTATTAACTCATTTAATCCTCTCTGAAAGCCATGAGGTAAGTAAACAGATTATCCCTTTTATAGATGAAATAGATACAAAGAACAAAAAAACTCCCCCCAAAAAAAAACAAAAAAAGAGATGTAAGAGATGGCATAAGGCTTAAACTCAGGCATTTAAACTCATAAATTATTATGACTTCATAATTTTCAAAAATGATATTAGTAACACTTTTCAAGTTTTCCTACGTAAGCTAGATTATCAATTTTTAAAAACTTCCCCAGACTTCCTTGGTAGCTCAGATGGTAAAGCATCTGCCTACAATGTGGGAGACCTGGGTTCAATCCCTGAGTCAGGAAGATCTCCTGGAGAAGGAAATGGCAACCCACTCCAGTATTCTTGCCTAGAAAATCCCATGGACGGAGGAGCCTGGTAGGCTATAGTCCATGGGGTCACAAAGAGTCACACACGATTGAGCAACTTCATTTTCTTCCTTTCTTTTACAAACAACCTTGCTATTTCTGTCCTAAGTCATATACATTATAATGGATGGAAGAGCAGGACACAATAGAAGATGTTTCTGAAATTTATTCTCAAATTTTATATACTCCAGTATTGAGTCTAGCCTGCTTTCATTGTGATGAACCTTTTTCCTATCCAGAGTATTTAGCTTTTAGGACCCATGTCCCTCAGAGCAAATTTCATTTACATTCATGCACCTAAGAATAATCTTACTTAATTCTATACCAAAGACAAGTAAGTATCTTCTCTGAGGTTCACTCAGATGTTTTCCAAAACTGAAACCCATTCATATTTCTTCAATGGTAGTTTCTGAGCTTTCTTCCTGACTATCTGCCAGACTAATACCATCCTGACTTATAATCACTCGTTTTTAATACTCATCACCAGTAAGAACTATGGGCTCTGGAACTAAATCATCAGTAACATCATACCTAAACCATTCTTTTTAAAAAAAATTTTAGTCACATGTAAATAAACCCATATCATCACTTATCAGTAATATTACATGAAGATGTCAATGCAAATGGCATAATTCTTGGGAATGATCAGAGCATGATCTCCATTGGTTTTTCCTCCATGAACTATCCCTGCTACAGTAGGTCTGTTACCTCATTCCTCTGCCAAAATCCACTGATCATTTCAAAGATTCATGTATATTTCCATAAAATAACCTAGTCTAACATAAAATATGAAAATAATTAGAAGTAGTGATGGAAAAATCAAGAAAACAACAGGAAAATTAAAAGTATACCTGTAAAAAAGAGACAGAAAATAAACTTTGACTGTGTTCAGTATTTCCTATGTGCCAGTCATTAGGAAAAGTACTTTTCATGTATTATCTCACAAAGTCCCTGTGCCATGAATCCCATGAATTTGGTAGTGTGGTTGTTCTACAAATAAAGAAAATTGAAATTCAGAGAATTTAAGTTGCTTGCCTAATGTGATACATTTTTTAAGTATAAAGACAGATATTTGAGTAAAGTTGAAGTGAGGTACATGAAACTGGAATGTATTATACAGGGTGAAGTAAGTCAGAAAAAGTAAATATTGTATATTAATGCATATATATGAAATCTAGAAAATGTCACAGATGAACCTATTTTCAGGATAGGAATAGAGACACAGATGTAGAGAATGGACTGGTGGACACGGCAGAGGAAGGAGAGGATTGGATGAATTCAGAGAATAGCATTGACATATATACATGTTTAAAATAGACAGCTAGTGGGAAGCTGCTGTTTAACACGGGGGATCAGCTCAGTGCTCTTTGATGACCTAGGGGGATGGAGGGGTGAGGTGGGAGGCAGACTTAAGAGGCAGCACACATACTGTATCAGAGAAGGCAATGGCACCACACTCCAGTACTCTTGCCTGGAAAATCCCATGGATGGAGAAGCCTGGTAAGCTCCGGTCCATGGGGTCACTAAGAGTCGGACTGAACAACTTCACTTTCACTTTTCACTTTCATGCATTGGAGAACGAAATGGCAACCCACTCCAGTGTTCTTGCCTAGAGAACCCCAGGGACAGAGGAGCCTAGTAGGCTGCCATCTATGGGGTCGCACAGAGTTGGACAGACTGAAGCAACTTAGCAGCAGCAGTAGCAACATGGCTGATACACATTGTTGTGTAGCAGAAACAAACACAACATTCTTAAGCAATACAGTTCAGTTCAGTTCAGTGGCTCTTCATGTCCAACCCTTTGCAACCCCATGAACCGCAGAACGGTAGGCTTCACCAACACTGGAGTCCATTCAAATCCATGTCCATCGAGTCAGTGATGCCATCCAACCATCCCATCCTGTTATCCCCTTCTCCTCCTGCCCTCAATCTTTCCCAGCATCAGATTCTTTTCCAATGAGTCAACACTTCATATCAGGTGGCCAAAGTACTGGAGTTTCAGCTTCAACACCAGTCCTTCCAATGAACACCGACTGATTTCCTTTAGGATGAACTGGCTGGATGTCCTTGCAGTTCAAGGGACTCTCAAGAGTCTTCTCCAACACCACAGTTCAAAAGCATCAACTCTTCAGCACTCAACTTTCTTTACAGTCCAACTCACATCCATACATGACCACTGGAAAAACTAAGGCCTTAACTAGCTATGCAGATGACACCACACTTATGGCAGAAAGTGAAGGGGAGCTAAAAAGCCTCTTGATGAAAGTGAAAGAGGAGAGTGAAAAAGTTGGCTTAAAGCTCAACATTCAGAAAATGAAGATCTTGGCATCTGGCCCCATCACTTCATGGGAAATAGATGGGGAAACAGTAGAAACAGTGTCAGACTTTATATTTTGGGGCTCCAAAATCACTGCAGAGAGTGACTGCAGCCATGAAATTAAAAGACGCTTACTCCTTGGAAGAAAAGTTATAACCAACCTAGATAGTATATTCAAAAGCAGAGACATTACTTTGCCGACTAAGGTCCATCTAGTCAAGGCTATGGTTTTTCCTGTGGTCATGTATGGATGTGAGAGTTGGACTGTGAAGAAGGCTGAGCGCAGAAGAATTGATGCTTTTGAACTGTGGTGTTGGAGAAGACTCTTGAGAGTCCCTTGGACTGCAAGGAGATCCAACCAGTCCATTCTGAAGGAGATCACCCTGGGATTTCTTTGGAAGGAATGATGCTAAAGCTGAAGCTCCAGTACTTTGGCCACCTCACGCGAAGAGTTGACTCATTGGAAAAGACCCTGATGCTGGGAGGGATTGGGGGCAGGAGTTGAAGGGGACGACCGAGGATGAGATGGCTGGATGGCATCACGAACTCAATGGATGTGAATCTGAGTGAACTCCGGGAGTTAGTGATGGACAGGGAGACCTGGCGTGCTGCGATTCATGGGGTTGCAAAGAGTCAGACCTGACTGAGACTGAACTGAACTGAACTGAACTAGATGGATCTTGGTTGGCAAAGTAATATCTCTGCTTTTTAATATGCTGACTAGGTTGGTCATAACTTTCCTTTCAATGAGTAAATGTCTTTTAATTTCATGGCTGCAATCACCATCTACAGTGATTTCGGAGCCCAAAAAAATAGTCAGCCACTGTTTCCACTGTTTCTCCATCTATTTGCCATGAAGTGATGGGACCAGATGCCATGATATTAGTTTTCTGGATGTTGAGTTTTAAGCCAAATTTTTCACTCTCCTCTTTCAATTTCATCAAGCAGCTCTTTAGTTCTTCTTCACTTTCTGCCATAAGGGTGGTGTCATCTGCATATCTTGAGGTTATTGATATTTTTCCCAGCAATCTTGATTCAAGCTTGTGCTTCCTCCAGCCCAGTATTTCTCACGATGGACTCTGCATATAAGTTAAGTAAGTAGGGTGGCAATATACAGCCTTGACGTACTCCTTTTCCTATTTGGAACCAGTCTGTTGTTCCATATCCTCTTCTAACAGTTGTTTCCTGATCTGCATACAGATTTCGCAAGAGGCAGGTCAGGTGTTCTATTCCCATCTCTTTCAGAATTTTCCACAGTTTATTGTGATCCACACAGTCAAAGGCTTTGTCATAGTCAATAAAGCAGAAATAGATGTTTTTCTGGAACTCTCTTGCTTTTTCAATGATCCAGTGGATGTTGGCAATTTGATCTCTGGTTCCTCTGCCTTTTCTAAAACCAGCTGAACATCTGGAAGTTCATGATTCATGTATTGCTGAAGCCTCGCTTGGAGAATTTTAAGCATCACTTTATGAGTGTGTGAGATGAGCGCAATTGTGCAGTAGTTTGAGCATTCTCTGGCATTGCCTTTCTTTGGGACTGGATTGAAAACTGACCTTTTCCAGTCCTGTGGCCACTGCTGAGTTTTCCAAATTTGCTGGCATATTGAGTGCAGCACTTTCACAGCATCATCTTCCAGGATTTGAAATAGTTTCACTGGAATTCCATCACCTCCACTAAATTTGTTTATAGTGATGCTTTCTAAGGCCCACTTGACCTCACATTCCAGGATATCTGGCACTAGGTGAGTGATCACACCATCATGATTATCTGGGTCATGAAGATTTTTTTGTATCGTTCTTCTGTGTATTCTTGCCACCTCTTCTTAATAACTTCTGCTTCCTTAGGTCCATACCACTTCTGTACTTTATCGAGCCCATCTTTGCATGAAATGTTCCCTTGGTATCTCTAATTTTCTTGAAGAGATCTCTAGTCTCTCCCATTCTATTGTTTTCCTTTATTTCTTTGCATTGATCGCTGAGGAAGGCTTTCTTATCTCTCCTTGCTATTCTTTGGAACTCTGCGTTCAAATGGATATATCTTTCCTTTTCTCCTTTGCTTTTCACTTCCCTTCTTTTCACAACTATTTATAAGGCCTCTCTGACAGCCATTTTGCTTTTTTGCATTTTTTTTCTTGGGGATGGTCTTGATTCCTGTCTCATGTACAATGTTATCTTCCAGTTAAAAATAAAATTTAAAAATAAGTTAAAAACAAAATTAAAAAATGCTGAGATATAAACAAAGATCAGTCTAACTTGAGAATAAATTATTTTAACTCTGCAGTTGGTAAATAATAGAACTGCATGCCTAGAAAAATAATAGCTCACAAGATTTAGAAATTTGGATTGTTTTTTTAATTATACCATGTATTAAAATTAATAAAGTTAAAGTAATATCAGTAATATGTTCTATGTTGCAGCAAAGTAGTGGAAAATTATGTTCGTGATCAGAAATTCAAATTACACCTTGCAGAGTGATGTCTGATTGAATGCAAATGAGCCTCACTTTGTAAAATGCCTATTGAAGAATTCAGTGTCAGCAAAAGTACGGTGATCACCATTGATTAGAAAAGATCTTAACATTTGTTTTGGATAAAAATAAGTTATCAACAGGAGATGAGTCAGTGCTATGAGGTGAGCTATTTTCTACTACTAGGGTGAGAAGTCAAAGTCACTTAAAAAGTTTGCTGAGCAAGTATGCAAAGTTCATCACATTTTTCACATTCTGCTTGATGGTGGTTGGTGACTAAACCACACTTGGAAGAAGTATTTTATTAGCAACGACTTTAAAATTCTGGCATTTATCAACTCAACTCTATTAAATGAGTACCACAGGCTATGTATACATGACAGAACAATATATTACACATATACACATATACATGTAAGTTTGAATCAAAGATTTATCTCTTTCTGACTCTTCACATGACCTCAGATAATTCATTTAGCTTTTCTAAACTTTGGTTTCACCCTTTCAAATTGGAATAATATAAGAACCTTTGCCATTGGATGGTTGATATTATGAAATAAGAAACATGCAAAGTGCTTAGTACATTTTTCAGTAAGCACTAGCTATTAAAATTATCAACAATATTTCCCTATTTCCATTCAAAATAGTTTGGTGCTTTTTAGCAGACAGCTTGAAAGGTGATTTGATTGTGCTTTTGATGAAGCTGACTTATCTGGTTGAATCTGTTAAAATAATTTGTGGCTGTAGATTTAGCCTAAGCTGTATATACCCCAGTCAAGAAACCTGGAGCAACAGGCAAATTTGGCCTTGGAATACAGAATGAAGCAGGCCAAAGGCTTATAGAGTTTTGCCAAGCGAACACACTGGTCATAGCAAACACCCTCTTTGAACAACAAAAGAGAAGACTCTACACATGGACATCACCAGATGGTCCACACTGAAATCTGACTGATTACATTCTTTGCAGCCAAAGATGGAGAGCTCTATACAGTCAGCAAAAACAAGACTGGGAGCTGACTGTGGCTCCAATCATGAGCTCCTTATTGCCAAATTCAGACTTAAATTTAAGAAAGTAGGGAAAACCACTAGACCATTCAGGTATGACCTAAATCAAATCCCTTATGATTATACAGTGGAAGTGAGAAATAGATTTAAAGGCCTAGATCTGATAGATAGAATGCCTGATGAACTATGGAATGAGGTTTGTGACATTGTACAGGAGACAGGGATCAAGACAATCCCCATGGAAAAGAAATGCAAAAAAGCAAAATGGCTGTCTGGGGAGGCCTTACAAATAGCTGTGAAAAGAAGAGAAGTGAAAAGCAAAGGAGAAAAGGAAAGATATAAGCATCTGAATGCAGAATTCCAAAGAATATCAAGAAGAGATAAGAAAGCCTTCTTCAGTGATCAATGCAAAGAAATAGCGAAAAAAAAAAGAATGGAAAAGACTAGAGATCTCTTCAAGAAAATTAGAGATACCAAGGGAATATCTCATACAAAGATGGTTTCAATAGACAGAAATGGCATAGACCTAACAGAAGCAAAAGATATTAAGAAGAGGTGGCAAGAAAACACAGAACTGTACAAAAAAAAACTTCACAATGCAGATAATCATGATGGTGTGATCACTCATCTAGAGCCAGACATCCTGGAATGTGAAGTCAAGTGGGCCTTAGAAAGCATCACTATGAACAAAGTTAGTGGAGGTGATGTAATTCCAGTGGAACTATTTCAAATCCTTGAAATTGATGCTGTGAAAGTGCTGCACTCAATATGCCAGCAAATTTGGTGAATTCAGCAGTGCCCACAGAACTAGAAAAGGTCAGTTTTCCTTCCAATACAAAAGAAAGGCAATGCCAAAGAATGCTCAAGCTAACACACAATTGCACTCAACTCACATGCTCTAAATTCTCCAAGCCAGACTTCAGCAATACATGAAACATGAACTTCCAGATGTTCAAGCTGGTTTTAGAAAAGGCAGAGGAACCAGAGATCAAATTGCCAACACCCACTTGATCATTGAAAAAGCAAGAGAGTTCCAGAAAAACATCTATTTCTGCTTTATTGACTATGCCAAAGCCTTTGACTGTGTGGATCACAAAAAAGAGTAGAAAATCTTCAAGAGATGGGAATACCAGACCACCTGACCTGCCTCTTAAGAAATCTGTATGCAGGTCAGGAAACAACAGTTAGAACTGGACATGGAACAACAGACTGGTTCCAAATAGGAAAAGGAGTATGTCAGGGCTGTATATTGTCACCCTGCTTATTTAACTTCTTAGTTTAGTTCAGTTCAGTCATTCAGTCGTGTCCGACTCTTTGCGACCCCATGAATCGCAGCACGCCAGGCCTCCCTGTCCATCACCAACTCCCGGAGTTCACTCAGACTCACGTCCATCAAGTCCATGATGCCATCCAGCCATCTTATCCTCTGTTGTCCCCTTCTCCTTCTGCCCCCAATCCCTCCCAGCATCAGGGTCTTTTCCAATGAGTCAACTCTTCGCATGAGGTGGCCAAAGTACTGGAGCTTCAGTTTTAGCATCATTCCTTCCAAAGAAATCTCAGGGCTATCTGGAACTCTCTTGCTTTTTCAATTATCTAGCAGATGTTGGCAATTTGATCTCTGGTTCCTCTGCCTTTTCTAAAACCAGCTTGAACATCAGGAAGTTCACAGTTCATTTATTGCTGAAGTCTGGCTTGGAGAATTTTGAGCATTACTTTACTAGCATGTGAGATGAGTGCAATTGTGCAGTAGTTTGAGTATTCTTTGGCATTGCCTTTCTTTGGGATTGGAATGAAAACTGAGCTTTTCCAGTCCTGTGGCCACTGCTGAGTTTTCCCAATTTGCTGGCATATTGAGTACCTCACTTTCACAGCATCATCTTTCAGAATTTGAAATAATTCCACTGGAATTCCATCACCACCACTAGCTTTGTTCGTAGTGATGCTTTCTAAGGCCCACTTGACTTCACAGTCCAGGATGTCTGGCTGTAAATGAGTGATACACCATCGTGATTATTCAGGACAT
This sequence comes from Aepyceros melampus, assembly GCA_006408695.1. NCBI lineage: Eukaryota > Metazoa > Chordata > Mammalia > Artiodactyla > Bovidae > Aepyceros > Aepyceros melampus. The sequence goes on along the minus strand of SJXQ01005894.1, from coordinate 4,155 downwards.
GAAGATCTTTTCTGTACAGTTCCTCTGTGTATTCTTGCCACCTCTTCTTAATATCTTCTGCTTCTGTTAGGTCCATACCACTTCTGTCCTTTATCAAGCCCATCTTTGCATGAAATGTTCCCTTGGTATCTCTAATTTTCTTGAAGAGATCTCTGGTCTTTCCCATTCTGTTGTTTTCCGCTATTTCTCTGCATTGATTGCTGAAGAAGGCTTTCTTATCTCTTCTTGCTATTCTTTGGAACTCTGCATTCAAATGGGTATATCTTTCCTTTTCTCCTTTGCTTTTCACTTCCCTTCTTTTCATCGCTATTTGTAAGGCCTCCTCAGACAGCTAGTTTGCTTTTTTGCATTTCTTTTCCATGGGGATGGTCTTGATCCCTGTCTCCTGTACAATGTCACGAACCTCATCCCATAGTTCATCAGACACTCTATCTATCAGATCTAGTCCCTTAAATCTATTTCTCACTTCCACTGTATAATCATAAGGGATTTGATTTAGGTCATACCAGAATGATCTAGCGGTTTTCCCTGCTTTGTTCAACTTAAGTCCTAATTTAGTAATAAGGAGTTCATGGTCTGAGCCACAGTCAGTTCCCAGTCTTGTTTTTGTTGACTGTATAGAGCTTCTCCATGAAAAACGCTGTGCTGGAAGAAGCACAAGCTTGAATCAAGATTGGAGGGAGAAATATCAATAACCTCAAGATATGCAGATGACACCACCGTTATGGCACAAAGTAAAGAGGAACTCAAAAGCCCTTGATGAAAGTGAAAGAGGAGAGTGAAAAAGTTGGCTTAAAGCTCAACATTTAGAAAACAAAGATCATGGCATCTGGTCCCATCACCTCATGGGAAATAGACAGGTAAACATTGGAAACAGTGTCAGACTTCATTTTGGGGGGCTCCAAAATCACTGCAGATGGTGACTGCAGCCATGAAATTAAAAGACGCTTACTCCTTGGAAGGAAAGTTATGACCAACCTAGATAGCATATTGAAAAGCAGAGATATTATTTTGCTAACAAAGGTCCATCTAGTCAAGGCTATGATTTTTCCTGTGGTCATGTATGGATGTGAGAGTTGGTCTGTGAAGAAAGCTGAGTGCCGAAGAATTGATGCTTTTGAACTGTGGCGTTGGAGAAGACTCTTCTGACTTCCTTGGACTGCAAGGAGATCCAACCAGTCCATTCTAAAAGAGATCAACCCTGGGTGTTCTTTGGAAGGAATGATGCTAAAGCTGAAACTCCAGTACTCTGGCCACCTCATGTGAATAGGTGACTCATTGGAAAAGACTGTGATTATGGGAGGGAATGGGGGCAGGAGTAAATGGGGACGACAGAGGATGAGATGGCTGGATGACATCACCGACTCAATGCATGTGAGTTTGACTCAATTCCGGGTGTTGGTGATGGAGAGGGAGGCCTGGCATGCTGCGATTCATGGGTCACCAAGAGTCGGACATGATTGAGTGACTGAACTGAACTGAGGCCAGATAATCAGATTTTTTTTGACAGCTGCTCCAGTGGATTATTTAAATTAATGGCTTAATAGCTTTATACCCACCTTACCAACTTTCTTCAGAAGAACTATCAAGTGCAGGGAACTCCAATACCACTGTTTTAAATAAAAGTCATCTTTGTAAATTATTCTAAGTAAAGGCCTAGCATAAGACGCACTTTTTATTGCTACTGTATTTTTTGTTTCCAGTTTCTACTAGGGTTTCAGTTTTAAAGTATCCCTGAATAGCAAATGTTCTCAAAGCTTCAGGCCACCAGCACAGACACTAATATTCCATTTCTACTGAATTTCAAACTATTTTCTTACTCTCATACCCTTGTTCATCTTTCTGAGATATAATTATTAAAAACAGTCAAGCCATAATCACAATGATACTATTTAAGCAATTATTCTCTGCAGGGAAGCTATGGTGTTTTTGAGTGAAAAGAAAAAAAAATATTCAGGTGACATTTCAAGCAATATACTTCCTGATTCTCTCAGTGAAGCATATGTAACACTTCAAGTCATAACTTATTTTCGTACTAAGACTTGTTCCTGCCTCAGAACAGAATTGCCCAAGGGAACTTCTTGAGGAGATTTCCTGGTATACAAAAAAAGTCAGTTATATTCATATTCAATTTATTTCTGTCTTGGGACAGAAACACAACTAGGCCCACTCATAAAGTCAGAGGTCATTGTCTTCAAAGGCTGTAGGTTCAGAGAGGTAACAGAAGCTTCTAACTTATAGTTGATGCCTGCCATGTAGGAACAGGGTCTGGTACTGCAGTATTTTCCCATTTTTTCCCCACAGGAAGAAGGAAATCTTAGACTAGCTGTGAATTTCTGGACTTATAAATGTCAGTGATGAATTCACATATTTAAGATATATTTTGTTTGTCATACTAAACGTTCAGGCCAGACCTACCTAATGAGCTGCTGGATTAAGACTTCTGCTTTAGGTCCTGTATGACTGCCCAAATTCATTTATTCAGAGATCCTAACCTGAGCATAAAACAGTCCTAGATAGTGACATACTACATCATTTCACAGCTACCAAAGGCAGGATCTGTGCAGCCAGTTACAGTTCTGGTCTTTATTAACTACTGGCTTAATGGAATCCATTGTCGGGAGTCCACTGTGACCAGAGGAACTGAGCTATTTCTCCCTACTGGGTCAAAAGTGCACTGTTTGCTAATACCATGACAAAGAGTCAAAGAGCTATTATCTTTTAAAATCTTTTCTTGGTCTTCCTCTAATTGCTGATAAGAAAACAATAATAATCCTCTTTGACTGGGTTCTACATATCCCTTCTATGACTCCACTTCATATTAATATTATTCTAGACCAGCAAGTATCTGAAAGAACTGTCAGTGATAATATATCTGAACCTCTATCACAGGTCTATACTAATAGTTTTTTGGGTTTTTTTCTTATCCCGTGAATCGAATACCAGTTCTTAATGATCTTTCTGGAAACTATGAACCAAGAACAATGAACAATGGCCTTCCAATCACTTTCTGAACTGAATAAATTTTTTTTCAAAATAACTATTATTCAGAAACTAGGTATGTAAAAAGAAAGAACTACTCTTACTAAAGAGAGAACTCTCTTACTATGAACCATTCTGTTTCTTTGATTTTCTTTCTCTCTCTCTCTCCTTCCCAGTACACCTTTGGATATTCATGGCTCTAGAGTACAAAAGAACAACTTGAACCTTGAAGACCTCTGTACAGAACACAATGATATCACATGCTTGAATCTGTGACTAAACTCAGAATGTAGAAATGTGTGTGTGTGTGTGTGTGTGTACCTTAAATTGACTACTGTATTTATGTAGTAGTCTAACTGAATTGAGAAACTACTCTTCCTATTGCTCATTTCTTCTTTATGCATCTTCATTTAAGATCTACTTTTTATTTCTTGCTTAGAAATAAAAGTGTTCTTCTTCCTACTTTCTATCTCTTATAATTATCTCTGAGAACTTGATACATCAACTATTTACACTTCTATCTCTTTCACTCTTCACTTCATTAAAAAAAAAAAACTATCAATCTTGAATTTCTTCAGAAAGAATTCTTAAATTTTATGTTACTTGTTACCATTGCTTACCATGTTAACCAATTTCAGCAACATCTCTCTATCTTTATTGAGGTATATAAGCAAATAACATTATATAAGTTTAAGCTATACAAATACAGTGATTTGAAATATGTATATATTGTAAAAATGATTACCAGTGTAAGGTTAGTTAATACACACATCACTTCACATAGTCAAAATCTGGGGGGAAGTGTGATGGTCAGAAATTTTAAAATGTACTCTCTTAGTACTTTCAAACATACAGCAGAGTACTATTAACTATAACCACTACACTGTACAGTACATCCCCAGGACTCATTCATCTTATAACTGGAAGTTTGTACTGTTTGTTCAGCTTCACCTGTTTCCCCATCCTATTCATTCCCCGAGAAAGTGAGACAGTTTATTTAAATCTATTTCAACATTTTTCAGTTCAGTTCAGTTTAGTTGCTCAGTCATGTCCAACTCCTTGCGATCCCATGAATCGCAGCACAACAGGCCTCCCTGTCCATCACCAACTCCTGGAGTTCACCCAGATCCATGCCCATAGAGTCAGTGACGCCATCCAGCCATTCCATCCTCA
>SJXQ01005893.1:161808-236303 GCA_006408695.1 Aepyceros melampus | reverse complement strand
TATAATATCATATATGAAACAAATCACCAGTCCAGGTTTGATGCATGATACTGGATGCTTGGGGCTGGTGCACTGAGACAACCCAGAGGGGTGGTACGGGGAGGGAGGAGAGAAGAGGGTCCAAGATGGGGAACACGTGTATATCTGTGGTGGATTCATGTTGATGTATGGCAAAACCAATACAATATTGTAAAGTACTTAACCTCCAATTAAAATAAACAAATTTATATTTTAAAAAAATAAATTAAATTTTTAATAAATAATTAATAAATTTATATTTTAAAAAATTTTTAAAAAGAATTTGTTAATCACTCAGTCATGTCTGAGTCTTTGCAACCCTATGGACTGTAGCTCCTCAGGCTTCTCTGTCCATGGAATTCTCCAGGCAGGAATACTGGAGTGGATAGCCCTTTCCTTCTCCAGGGGAACTGCCCGACCCAGGGTTCCAACCCACGTCTCCTGCATTGCAGGCAGATTCTTTACCATTTGAGCTGCCAGGAAAATGTATATGAAAATCAAGACACTGTGTGTGTGCAAGCACATGCCAAAGTCCCTTTATGATCTTCCCTACCACGTCCCTTCCAATCATTATCATCTAACACCTGCACCTCTGCCAGAGTTCCCAAACTGAAAATCTTCTGCACTCTTCCCCCAATCACCTCCTTCTTTATAGAGGGGAACAAAGTAAAAACTTTCAAATATAAAAAAGGAAGTTCTAGGTGCTGGTAAACACTTTAGATAATCTAATCTTAATATTTCTACTGGTATTTTGAAAATATACACTAAACATTTCAAACAATGGGTAACATTGTACCTTCATTATCATCAGGAACAGAACAAACAAAATCTCCCCAAATTAAATGTAATAAAGAAAAAAGGTACTGACATTCATCAGAATTGTTTCAGAAATCCCAGAATGGGACCAGTAGGCCTTGAAGGGAAGAAGAGGTTATTCAATGTCATTGATGTGGGCAACACCCCCAAAATATCAAAAATAATTTCCTTTTAAATGAAGTTCTTACATTTGGTGAACAGTTGTGCACATGTTTAATGGACAAGGAGGCAGGGAGCTATCAGGGAAAACATGTAGAGGAAACTCTGGCAAGGGACTGGTTCAGTTCAGTTCAGTTCAGTCACTCAGTCATGTCTGACTCTTTGCGACCCCATGAATCGCAGCACGCCTGTCCATCACCAACTCCCAGAGTTCACTCAGACTCACGCCCATCGAGTCAATGATGCCATCCAGCCATCTCATCCTCGGTCGTCCCCTTCTCCTCTTGCTCCCAGTCCCTCCCAGCATCAGGGTCTTTTCCAATGAGTCAACTCTTCGCATGAGGTGGCCAAAGTACTGGAGCTTCAGCTTTAGCATCATTCCTTCCAAAGAACACCCAGGACTGATCTCCTTTAGAATGGACTGGTTGGATCTCCTTGCAGTCCAAGGGACTCTCAAGAGTCTTCTCCAACACCACAATTCAAAATCAGAGCTATCAAAGTAGCATTATCTAAACTAAGGGAATTATTATCCCAGTCATGGCAAAGGATAAGAAAGTGATAATTGCGGTTTAGAGAAGAATGTAGGTGTTCACACAACAAGGAACAGAAACCAGGAAAGGATTTATGGCTGCAACCCCATGGAATCAACCTGATAGTGATGCAAGATAATGTAATGTAAGTGAAAATAAAAGTGAAGTCGTGTCTGACTCTTTGTGACCCCATGGACTGCAGCCTACCAGGCTCCTCTGTCCATGGGATTTTCCAGGCAATCATACTGGAGTGGATCATTTCCTTCTCCAGGGGATCTTCCCAACCCAGGAAATGAACCCAGGTCTCCTTCATTGTAGACAGACGCTTTACTGTCTGAGCCACCAGGGAAGTAAATTTGAAAAAACAGTGGCCACAGGGCTAGAAAAGATCAGTTTTTCATTCCAATCCCAAAGAAGGGCATTGCCAAAGAGTGTTCAAATTACATTTTGAAACTAAATTTTTCAAACCACAGTTATGCTCATTTCATATGCTAGCAAGGTAATGCTCAAAATTTTTCAAGTAGGCTTCAACAGAACATGAACAAAGAACTTCCAAATGTACAAGCTAGATTTTGAAAAGGCAGAGGAACCAGAGATCAAGTTGCCAACATCTGTTGGATCATAGAAAAAGTTAAGGAATTCCAGAAAAAAGTCTACTTCTGCTTCCTAACTATGCTAAAGACTGACTGTGTGGATCACAGCAAACTGTGGAGAATTCTTAAAGAGATGGAAATTCCAGACCACTTTACCTGTCTCTTGAGAAACCTGTATGCAGGTCATGAAGCAATAGTTAGAACCAGATATGGAAAAACAGACTGGTTCAAAATTGGGAAAAGAGTATGTCAAGTCTATATATTGTCACCCTGCTTATTCAACTTGTATGCAGAGTACATCATGCGAAATGCTGGGCTAGATAGAGCACAAGCTGGAGTCAAGACTGGTGGGGAAAATATCAATACCCTCAGCTATGCAGATAATACAACTCTAATAGCAGAAAGCAAAGAGGAACTAAAGAGCTTCCTGGTGAAAGTAAAAGAAGAGAGTGAAAAAGCTGGTTTAAACTCAATACTCAAAAAACAAAGATCATGGCATTTGGTCCCATCACTTCATGGCAAATAGATGGGGAAACAATGGAAACAGTGAAAGACTTTATTTTCTTGGGCTCCAAAATCACTGTGGATGGTGACTTTAGCCATGAAATTAAAAGACACTTGCTCCTTGGAAGAAAAGTTATGATAAACCTAGACTATGTAATTAAAAAGCAGAGACATTACTTTGCCAATAAAAATCCATCTAGTCAAAGCTACAGGTTTTACAATAGTCATGTATGGATGTGAGTTGGACCATAAAGAAGGCTGAATTCTGAAGAATTGATACTTTCAAACTGTGATACAAGAAAAGACTCTTGAGAGTCCCTGGGACTGCAAGATCAAACCAGTCCATCCTAAAGGAAGTAAACCCTGAGTATTCATTGGAAGGACTGATGCTGAAGCTGAAGCTCCAATACTTTGGCCACCTGATGTGAAATGCTGACTCACTGGAAAGATCCCGATGCTGAGAAAGACTGAGGACAGGAGGAGAAGAAGGTGACAGAGGATGAGATGGTTGGATAGCATCATTGACTCAATGGACATAAGTTTGAGAAAATTTAGAGAGATAGTGAAGGACAAGAAAGCCTGGTGTGCTGCAGTCCATGGGGTTGCAAAGAGTTGGACACCACTGAGTGATTGAACAACAGCAACCTTCTTTATGGCTGAAAATTCTCCCTTACCAGAAAGCCAAACCAGTAGCTTCACCCTTTTGTGAAGACAAACTGCAGCCCCATATGACTAATATGCACGGTCAGCAGTTCTGCTTGGCTAAGGTTGTTAAATGGTAGTTCAGTCCGTTGATGGAAACAAGCCTACAACCCCACCAAACTACAGAGCAGCTTTCTTCAGAGCTGCAACTCTATTCAAATGCATATCTCAACCTGCAGCCCCATCCAAATGTGTGGTATAGTCAGAGGTATCATCCTATCTGGGGCTCCAGTGACCCCACACAATGAAGCACACCCACTGGACCTATCTGATCACAGAGTCCAGTCTGTACCTCTGTTCAAACCCCAAGTACAGCCCTGCTGAAAATAGAGCCCAATCAGTATCATCACCCGGACTTGGAGTATAGCCTGTGGCACCATCTTACAAGGGGTGATTGCAGTGGTAACTCTGCATGATCACATAATTCAGCCAGCAGTGTTGCCTATTCAAAGAGCTCAGCCTGCAGACTCATTTATTTGCAGAATCTAGCCTGTGACAATGCCTGGTCAGGAATCACAGTTTGCATTCCTGCCTGATCATGTTGCCTAGTAAGTGACCCTGCTTGAATACAAAGTCCAGTCAGCTGTTATTTCCTATCACAGGGCCCAGCCAGAGAACCCACTAGACTATAGAGAATAGTCAGTGGTGTTACCATCCCAGAAAGCCCAGCCAGAGGCCCTACTTGATAAAGGAGCTCAGTCAGTGGAACAATCAGATCACAGAGGCCAGTTATTAGGTCTTCTCAACTACAACTCAGGCAGAGGTCTAGCTGACCTCAAAGTCCAGGCATTCACTCCACTTCATCAGAGACTTTGGCAGAATGCCCCACTTCCCCATGTATATTACAAGCTAGCTTAGCTGGAACACCAGGCTGGGATGATTGGTAAAGGTCTTTTGGTCTTTGCCAAAATGAGCTTGTAAAGAATGGAAGAGATGCTCAAATATACAGACACCAACATACAGTTGGAGAAGGCAATGGCAACCCACTCCAGTACTCTTGCCTGGAAAATCCCATGGATGGAGGAGCCTGGAAGGCTGCAGTCCATGAGGTCTCTAAGAGTCGGACACGACTGAGTGACTTCACTTTCACTTTTCACTTTCATGCATTGGAGAAGGAAATGGCAACCCATTCCAGTGTTCTTGCCTGGAGAATCCCAGGGACGGGGGAGCCTGGTGGGCTGCCGTCTATGGGGTCGCACAGAGTCGGATACGACTGAAGTGACTTAGCAGTAGCAGTAGTAGCAACATACAGTTACAAGCATCATGAAGACAATAGGAATGATGGCACTGCCAGTGAAAACTAATAAAACTCTAATGACCAAACCCAGAGAAAGTGAGATCTATGAAATGACTGACAGAGAATTCAGAATAATTATTTTAAATGTTTAGTGAATTATATGAAAACTATACAACTATATAAAATTAAAAAGAAAAATACATGAACAAAATGAGATCTCTTTAACAAAGGAAAAGAAACTATAAATAAAAACAAAAAGAAATCTTACAGCTGAAGAATACAATGCTTGTCTAAAACATTCAGTAACAGCAGACTTGATCAAGAGGAAGAATTCTTCAGTGAACTTGAACAATCCGTCTGAAATTATTCATTCAGAAAAGCAAAAAGGAAAAAGAAAGAAAGAAAAAAATGTGACAAAGATCTTACAAGAATTATGAGACATTACGTAGGTATACAATATAAACATTTTAGGAGTCTCAGAAGGATAATAGAGTCTACTGAAAGAAATAATGACTGAAAACTTTCAGTTTTGAAGAGACATACAGACATTCGTTACAAAAATACCAAAAATTCCCAGACTCAATCTGAAGTGGACTTCTCTGAAACATAATATAATCAAAATTTGAAATTACAACAAAAGATAAAATTTTGAAAGCCACAAGAAAAAGAATCATCACATAGAAGGGAATCCCCCATAAACGTTTTTGTAGATTTCTCAGCAGGGACCTTGCAGGCCAGAAGAGAATTGGATGATATATTCAAAGTACTGACAGAGAACAAATACCAACCAAGAATACCTGACAAACTGTCCTTTAGAAATAAAAGAGAGTTAAAAATCCTTTCACGTTAAACTGTATGAACCTAAAGAGACACATTTAGCTTTAAAGATAAGTATAAGCTGAGAGTGAAGGGATGGAAAAAGATATTCCATGCAAATGATAACCAAAAGACAGCAGAGGTGGCTTTTCTTATATCAGGTAAAATAAACACATTGCAATAGCTCATAAGAGACAAAAAAAGGCATTGTATGATAGAGACAGCTAATCAAGAGGATGAATTGACCATAATATTGTAAATATATATTATCCAACACTGGAGCAGCTAAATATATTAAGCAAATATTAACAGATTTAAAGAGAATAATATACACCAATATAATAATACTATGAGCTCAATACCCCATTTTCAATAATGGAAAGATCATTTAGAGAGAAAATCAATAAGAAAATGTTGTAACTGAACTATATAATTCAGACCAAATGGGACTAATTTCTCCATCTCCCTTTCTCTCTCTCTCTCTCTCTCTCTTACACACAGGCACACACAATAGATGTACACACCCACACAAATAGACATATGCACAATGTTTCCTAATTCTCAGAAAAAAATTGAAGACTCAAATTTTAAGTGTATTTTTGCCAGTCCTAGTTTTATGAAATCATAAACACTAAAATATAGCTTGCTTGAAGTCCTATAGATTGTCATTTGAACACACGAATATTTGTTTTTATGTCAGTCCTGTCTTCTGTGTCTTTGCTCAGGTAAGGGAAGTGTTGCTTTACTTCATGGCTGCTTTCCTTCTGTTTGTATTTAAGATAAGTATATAATCAACTTTGATTTGAAGAGAATTCCTAAAAATAATCATTCTGACTTATACCTTTTTTATATTTTGTATGATATAAAACCCATGTCATTTCCTCAGGACAAATTTTAATAACTGCACTTAAAATAACAATAGTCTATTTCCAAGCATTTCAAGCTGCCATCTCTTCCTGCCATTCAAAAACTGATTGTTCCTTAAACTTGGTGCTCTACCTAAAGCTCAATGCAAAGCCTAGACAAGTGGTTATCAAATACTAAGGGTGGATGGAAGAATTTTTGGATGCCATAGGTCTTTACTCATGAATCTTAAGGTCCCCAGGTACACTGAAGACTTCATTTTGTTAACTTTACACATTAAGCCTGTCATCTGAAGAGGTGAACATAACAAGCAAACTCAGAAGAATAACCAATTTTTTGTTTCCCCAAATATTTTTTTCTGCCATCTCTTAGCATCTCATGCCATCATAACACTTAATTTTCATGTGATCTACAATTCCCAAAAATTTATAATGTGCTAGGCAATGAGTTCAGGCCTGGAGACTCTGTGATGTTAAAATTTAGATATGGAAAAAGATATGGTAACAATATCTTTATACTTTAAAAATTGCTGCAGCAAATAACCACCTATATACTGTCAGTCTTTTTTTCTTGTATATTGAAATTGAACACACAAAAAAGTGATTCTGGTATTATGTTTCCTTCTCTGGCTTTTAAAGAATATTCATATCCAGGAAAATCAATCAATTGGCTTTCAGTTCAGTTCAGTTCAGTTGCTCAGTCGTGTCCAACTCTTTGCGACACCATGAATCGCAGCACGCCAGGCATCCCTGTCCATCACCAACTCCCGGAGTTCAAATCACACCAATTTCTGGAGTAGGAAACGGCAACCCACTCCAATATTCTTGCCTGGAGAATCCCATGGACAGAGGAGCCTGGCAGGCTACAGTCCATGGGGTTGCAAGAATCAGACATGACTTGGTAACTAAATCACCAACCAATTTCTGCTATTTTTACCAAATTATACTTTTCAAAATAAAAGAATCATTGTGGTCCAATCTATTTGATCTAGTTCTACCTTGAAATGTCATTTGGATGAAATTTGGAAAAGAAAAATTATACTCAATGCTTCATAGTCTATATGGCCATGAACATGGATTGACTTGCATTGGAGATAGGTCAGGTTTACAAACATCTTTAAATTTCACTGTAATTCCTAGCTGCAATCAATCAGCAAGTTTACTTCTGGATCTCAGTCCAACATTTTCTTTCTAACACCAATTTTAAAATGATGTGCACAATATCCTATGATTTTTTTTCCCTTTGAATAATTTTAATTCATATGGAATATTTCACAATACCTGATATTGTGGATGATCCCAGCCTCTTCTTGGATGGTCCCTTCAGTTAGAATTTTTGTGTGAATGTAATTATAAATCTTGCATAATGAAGACAGAAAAAAAAAAGAATTTGATAGGGAAAGTAATGAAAAAGTACCAACTAAGAAAGAAAAGATAGCAGATGCAAGAGTTTGGATCCTTGACCTGCTTTCCCTGAATCGTTGCCTATTTGGGAGTCAGGAGATTAAAACCATAGAGTAACAATAAGTTCTACTTTGAATCTAAAACAAGTCTGATAGGAAATGGAAGAGAACAGAATCTCCCCTTAAGGATAAAGTGCCTAAATTTAGGGTATGGCTCGTTTATACTGGCAATACCACTGGGACCATGATCTCAACCCACTAATTAAAGTTAGAGAGATTCAATGGAGATTTATGGTCCTGAGAATGCTTCCTCTGGGAAAAAATTTATACCATCCAGTTGACCTTAATATGCACAACACAATTCCAATGGACAGCACATATATAATTAAACTTATGTATCTGGGTTTATATTTTTAATGTTTAATAAAAAATAATCAGAACTTCTATTATTCTCCAATAATTAAAAAAAAATAAAACATAAAAAAATCAACATTTGGAAGGAAGAACAATAAACTCCAAGAAAAATACTTTTCAAAAATTAAAAATAATATTGAGTCAAGATTTTAAAAAGGAGTTACTTATTTTGTCAAGCTCTGTGATATTTGATTATTTTCTTTCAGTTTATGAAAGACATTTAGAAGTTGTTTTTTTTTAATACAGAATTAATGTATCTTTACAGAATAACTATGTACACATCATAGGCATAATTTTTGTGAAGATTCTAAATAAAAATATCATATAGAGCATTTCTTTCACAAAGAAGAATACAAAAATACACAATGCAGAAAGTATAGCCTCTTTATTAAATTCTATTGGGAAAACTGGACAGTTACATCTTTAATCTACTTTCTCATGCCATGTACAAAATAAATTCAAAGTAGACTAAAGATGTAAATGTAAGACCTGAAATACAATTTTTAGAAGAAAACATAGGCATCTGTCTTAGTAACACTTCTTTTTTTTTTTTTTTTTTTTTTTTGTGTCTCAGGAAAGGGAAACAAAAGCAAAAATAAGCAAGTAGGACTACAACAAATGGGAAAGCTTTTGCACACTGAAGAAAACTATCAGCAAAATAAGAGGCCACCCAGCTTCCCTTGTGGCTCAATTGGTAAAGAATCCGCCTGCAATTCAGGAGACCTGGGTTGGATCCCTGGGTTGGGAAGATCCCCTGGAGAAGGGAAAGGCTACCCACTCCAGTATTCTGGCCTGGGGAATTCCATAGTCCACAGGGTCACAGAGAGACGGACACAACTGAGCAACTTTCATTTTCACTTAATGAATGACTGAAGAGTGAAAGTGTTAGTTGCTCAGTACTATCTGACTCTTTGCAATTCCATGGGCTGTAACCCACCAGGCTCCTCTGTCCATGGAATTCTCCAGGCAAGAATACTGTAGTGGCTAGTCATTTCTATCTCCAGGTGATCTTCCTGACTCAGGAATGGGACCTGGGTCTCCTGAATTGCAGGAAGATTTTTAACCTTTTGAGCTGACAGGGAAACCCTAATGAATAACTGAAGACATTTGCAAATGATAGATCTGATCAGGAATAATGTGCAAATATGCAAAGAACTCATACAATTCAGCATTAAACAAACAAAAATGGCATAGGCACTGAAGAGACATTATTTTTTCAAAGAAGATATGCAAATGGCCAATCAGTTCAGTTCAGTTCAGTTCATTCACTCAGTCGTGTCCGACCCTTTGCAACCCCATGAATCGCAGCACACCAGGCCTCCCTGTCCATCACCAACTCCCGGAGTTCACCCAGACTCACGTCCATCGAGTCAGTGATGCCATCCAGCCATCTCATCCTCGGTTGTCCCCTTCTCCTCCAGTCCCCAATCCCTCCCAGCATCAGGGTCCTTTCCAATGAGTCAACTCTTCACATGAGGTGGCCAAAGTACTGGAGCTTCAGTTTGAGCATCATTCCTTCCAAAGAAATCCCAGGGCTGATCTCCTTCAGAATGGACTGGTTGGATCTCCTTGCAGTCCCAGGGACTCTCAAGAGTCTTCTCCAACACCACAGTTCAAAAGCATCATTTCTTCGGCACTCAGCCTTCTTCACAGTCCAATTTTCACATCTTCCTCCAGTCCCCAATCCCTCCCAGCATCAGGGTCCTTTCCAATGAGTCAACTCTTCACATGAGGTGGCCAAAGTACTGGAGCTTCAGTTTGAGCATCATTCCTTCCAAAGAAATCCCAGGGCTGATCTCCTTCAGAATGGACTGGTTGGATCTCCTTGCAGTCCCAGGGACTCTCAAGAGTCTTCTCCAACACCACAGTTCAAAAGCATCATTTCTTCGGCACTCAGCCTTCTTCACAGTCCAATTTTCACATCCAATCATGACCACAGGAAAAACCATAGCCTTGACTAGATGGACTTTAGTAGGCAAAGTTAGGCATAAAAAAAGATTCTCAACATCACTGATCTTCAGAAAATGCAAATCAAAATGTCAGTGAGATAGCACTTCACACCTGTCAGAATGGCTTTTATCAAAAAACAATAAATAACAAATGTTGAGGAAGTTGTGGAAAAAAGTAAACTCATCCACTGTTGATGGGAATATAAATTGGTATAGTCATTACGAAAAACAGTATGGAAATTTCTCAAAAAATTAAAAGTAGAACTACCATATGATCCACCAATTCCACTCCTGGGATTCTAAGAAAACCAAAACACTAATTCAAGAAGATATATGCATTATCTGTGTTCATTGAAGTAGTATGAAGCATTTAGAATGGCCAATGCCAGAGTCCAGCCCCGGTNAAGATTGATAAGGAGGTACTCAGGATTCAGTGATTCAGAAAATGGAGCTGAGGGGATGGGCAGGAAGGGGAAAAGGAAAGTCAAGGCATCTTTTGAGTTTCTAGGTTGGATCACAAGAACACCAAAGTGTGCTCTTGTGGGCACACTCAGTTGGACACAAGACTCTTCATCTACATGCAGGTGTGCAAACAGATGTAGAAGCGAGGTCTCAGCAGGCAGGGCAGAGTATGGGCATTTTTCAGGGTCATCAGTGAGCAGATACTAAATGTACTTGTGGCTGAAAAAGAGATTTTGTAGGATAATGTAGTCATAAGACAAATTCCAAGGAAGTAAACATTGAAGTTCAGGCAAAGAGCATTGAGAAGGTATGCTAGAGAATTGAAAAGAAATAAGCCCAATAAAATATTTGGACAATGAGAAGACCACAGATGCACCCATCTCACATGCTAGTAAAGTAATGCTCAAAATTCTCCAAGCCAGGCTTCAGCAATACGTGAACCGTGAACTTNACTGAGCGACTTCACCATTGGCACAACAAATGAAAAACTCTTCACCAATATAATTCCTAATCAACCCACTATACTAATAAATTCTAACTTCCCAAAAGAATCTGCCTTTAGTAAGTCTAAAACATCTCGTGCCTCTCACTGTTGGGAGGCTGTAAACAATCACATGTGGCTGGACGAACATATACAGGCAGGCTAGATAACCTTCAGAGGAGTTCATAAGCTGAAACACTCTTGTCACGCCCAGGAATTTTTATTATCTGGAGCTACAAGTTAAGTCCTCCGAGAGAAATGGTTATGGGGGAGAGCCCCCTGTAAAGTCAGAGGTATAGGTGAGAGCATAAAACAGACGCTGGTTTTGGGGGTAGGTGCTCTGGAACAGGGGGTTTCCTGAGGCTTGATCACGCCTTTGTGTATGCCAAGCCTCCTTCCTCATGACCTTTGCCATGGGCGGAGTTCCTCACGCTGGTCCCCAGCAGGCCAAAATATGGAAACAATCCAAACAGTTGTAACCAACAGAAAAACAGATAAAGGAGATATGAGATATATCTCAGATTTAGAGATATTATTCAACCATAAAAAAGAGTAAAAGCTTGTCATTTGTGACAACATTGATGAACTTAGAGTATATTATGCTAAGTGAAATAAGTCATATATAGAAAGACAAATACTTCTTTATTTCGCTTATAGGTGGAAATACAAGTAAACAAATACAATAAACAGAAGCAGAGTCACAGATACAGAGAACAAACAGATTATTGCCAGTGAGGAGCTAGAGGAAGAAAAAAATAGGTTAGAGAGATTAAGAGATATAAACTTCCTGTTGCAAAATAAGTGAAGTGCTTAATGTGGGGAAAATAGTCAATAATAATGTAATATTTTTATATAGTAGCATATTTTAACTAGACTTATAAAGATCATTTTGAAATTTACAGAAATACCAAATCATGTCCTATAACAGGAATTTAACATATTGTAGGCTAGTTACACTTCAAAAAACAAACAAACAAGGTTATAGATAAATCAGAATAGTAGTTACCAGAGGTAGGAAGGGGAAATTGGATGAAAACAGCTGAAAGTTGTAAACTTAGATTTATAGTATAAATAAGTACTGGGGATATATTAACAGCATGTAAATATAATTAATACTGTTGTATGTTATATATGAAACTTCTTAAGAGTATAATTTTTTTTTACTTGACAATATTGTATTGGTTTTGCCATACATCAACATGAATCCACCACAGGTGTACACGTGTTCCCAATCCTGAACCCCCCTCCCACCTTCCTCCCCATACCATCCCTCTGGGTCATCTCCTGCAGCTCAATTCCAGTAAAATAAACGACCCAATTAAAAACTGGGCCAAAGAACTAAATAGACATTTCTCCAAAGAAGACATACAGATGGCTATCAAACACATGAAAAGATGCTCAACATCATTCATCATCAGAGAAATGCAAGTCAAAACCACAATGAGGTACCATTTCACACCAGTCAGAATGGCTGCGATCCAAAAATCTACAAGCAATAAATGCTGGAGAGGGTGTGGAGAAAAGGGAACCCTCTTACACTGTTGGTGGGAATGCCAACTAGTACAGCCACTAGGGAGAACAGTGTGGAGATTCCTTAAAAAACTGGAAAGAGTATAAATTTTAAATGTTCTCAACACAAGAAAAAATTTTTTCTATTTCTTTAGTTTTACATATATATGAGATGATGGATGTTTGCTAAACTTACCATGATAATCATTTCATGACTGATGTAAGTCAAATCATTAAGCTGATTTGACCTTCAACTGACATAGTGCTGTATGTCAATTATATCTCAATAAAAATGAAAGGGGAAATAGCTTAAAAAGAATACAAACAAACAGAAGAAATCAAAACTCCTTCAATGCCAACATATACATCATTCAAGCAACTTTGTTTCCTCCAACCAAAATATAAATAAATAAATAATAGCTCACTATAGAGTGAGCACTGACCCTGCATTTATTTCAATAGTATAAATTCTTATGTCTAGGTTTTATAGGCCTAAAGAGATAGAAAGTCAATTAGCAAATCAAATATCACAGTAGTGTGTGGTATAGATATGACAAAGATATTTACATGAGGAAGAACTTCAGAGATAACAAATAAATGACTAAAATAGTAAATGACCAGTATTAAATATTTTTCAGTGATATGTTTCAAATACCAATGTATTTAGCTAAATATTTTTCTTTTTTTTTAATACCACTTGCCAAGTACAGAGGGAATGGTCAAAAACACAGACAGACTCCAGTTTCATGGAATTAACCATGAGGTCAATTAATTCATATCAGTTGAATAATCATATAGTTTATTAACATACAATACATTTTATTAGTTTCAAAAGGATACATAAAGCTAGGGTAACTGATAACAGTATTTAATGTAAAAAATATTTATAAAATAAATACTTAAGATCAGTATAAAAATTAACCTGAGTCATCCAGAAGAGCTGAGGAACATACCTAGAGGCAAATATCTTGCTATGTTGAGTCACCTAACCTCTGAAGAACTCAAAAAACCTGTTGTTTACCTTTCTTACAGTACCCTAGAAACCTCTCTAGGTGGATTGGCCATGATTTGCTTCTTCACAATGAGAGAGCCTTGCCAGTGTCCTCCAGACCCCTGAGACCTTATTCACACCAAGAAATCAGAAGAATCTCTGAATGGAAAAGCTGGGTTTAAGCCCTTCCCTTCCCTTGGCTTGGGATATATTCCTGTATTACATGACCATTCTGTCTAATACTGTCCCCTCTGTTTAGGTGGTTTCTCAGGAATTATCAATATGTCTTGGCTTTTTGCTTTGCCATTGAGAGCAGCAAGAACTCTCATCTCCTCCCAATGTGTCCTTGGGTTATGATCTCTACAGTGCCCTTGAAAGTAACCACAGGACTCTGGAAGTTGCCCTGTTTTGAGAAGGGAAGGGAAGGACTCTCTTCTGAAGGGAAACAGACTGCCCCTAACTACAACTGCCAGAGAGAGAGGAAATCTTTGGCCATAGTTACAGGAACTGCATCAGTATTTTCAGCCAAGATTGGAACACTTCTGGAGCCATACAAAATGCCACAGGTGAGTGGATTTGAGTTCTGGTGAGAGACAATATTTCTTTCCTGGTGTCTTTCACCCACATCCCATTAAAAAAAAATGTAGAAGTTGTGTGTATGCATTCCACTGAGTTATAAACACATTCTAGAGACTTCAGATGGTGAGTTGTTCCCTGGGATGGGAGGTGATGGAAATGATCAATCAGTACTTTAAAGTCCAAGTTCATGCACAGGGTCAAGGCACCCATCCCACTGTTCCAGGAACATTGAGTGTGGTGGTTTACTACTATTTACATCATAGAAAACACTCACAGCATAGGGAAACCCTTCACTCTAGGACAGGACCCTCTCAAGTAACAGCCAGAAGCCAGGGTCTTAGAGACATAGTAATAAGAAGCCTGGTTCCCTAGCCTCTGTATTGGAAAACCCTGAAGGGTCACCCCAGAGCCCTGAGGACTGACTGAGATTCAGTTGTAATTGTCTTGTGGTTCAGCAGTTCTTTTCCCCATTTCTGCCTTGCTCCTGTCCCCCAGGCATATAAGGAGGATACTCCATTAAACTTTCCACACAGGTCTGTCCATCTCAGGATCTCTTTCCAAGAACCAATCTGACCAGCAGCAAACAGGAGACATTACTTCTAAGCACAGCAGCATAGAATATAAGAATGCTGTCCATGGAATATTTTTAAAGAAAGCATGAAAGGGTAGGACATTTTAATCTCTAGGATAATGTAGGTAATGTTGTGGTAGTACATTTAATCCATCATAAAGATTTTATAAGACAAGATTTACTTATTCTCAACATATGCATAAAATATTAGTTGCTAGGTAGAAGTAATCTCTTCTTCACAAGCCACCTGGGGCAAGTTGATGGAAATACCACATTATTCTGGGTGCACCATCTGAAATGTCAGCTGCCATTGAAGGAGATAAAAAGCTCATGGGAATCTCACACATTCTCTTTTGGTTTTTTTGTATCATATTTATATCATTTTTCAGAAGAAACTACATGTCTTTTCCAAGAGTGAGGGATCTAAGAAACACAGTCTTCTGTGTGCCCAGAATGAAATAAGAACTATAGAATATCCACTGTGTCTCTTTCTTTCCAGGAAATAATTGGTCACTCTCCCTATAGCAGAGAGGACTGGTTCACCCTCTCCTCAAAGAAGATAGTCCCAAACCCACTAAACATGGGTTAGAAGAATCATGTTCTTTTCTTGCTCAGATGACATATGGTCCTTTTTATTCTTCACTGAGTGATAAAGACCAATTTCCATCCATTTATCAGATGGCCAGGGAGGACAGCTATCTAATCCATGGAATGATTAGGCTTTTCTTGCATCTTGACTGGATATGGTTGGCACTATTTTTCTCTGAAGATAAGAAAGGGAAGCAGATTACTCTGGAACCTGAAAGCAGAGATGGTAAAGAAAAGTATATGTGTGGCCTTTACTGAAAAGCTCTCTACCATTAAGGAATTGTATCAATTAACTGATGTACATTCACTGAAGATGCCCAGAATTTCATCTGCAAATGTGTACATACTACACGGTGATATGGGCTGCTTCATTTCCATAGATAGAGGAGCAGGACTCTATTTAACCTTGAACAAAGTGTGGATTATGGCAGCAAAGGAAGATAGCATGTTGACTGAGATGAACTGCATACTGCACTCTTTCCTTGGAGGTTTCTCCTTCTCACTTCAGCAGAGGGACATCCCAAGTTTTAAACACTTTTTCAAAACAGTTAATCCGTCCCAATACTCAGAAGATTTTTACTTCAGTAATGTGTGGCTGTGAAAGTGCTACATTCAATATGCCAGCAAATTTGGAAAACTCAGCAGTGGCCACAGGAGTGGAAAAGGTCAGTTTTCATTCCAATCCCAAAGAAAGGCAATGCCAAAGAATGCTCAAACTACCACACAATTGCACTCATCTCACACACTAGTAAGTAATGATCAAAATTCACTAAGCCAGGCTTAAGCAGTACGTGAACTGTGAACTTCCAGATGTTCAAGCTTATTTTAGAAAAGGCAGAGGAACCAGAGATCAAATTGCCAACATCCGCTGGATCATGGAAAAAGCAAGAGAGTTCCAGATAAACATCTACTTCTGCTTTATTGACTATGCCAAAGCCTTTGCTGTTTAGATCACAATAAACTGTGGAAATTTCTTCAGGAGATGGGAATACCAGAGCACCTGACCTGCCTCTTGAGAAACCTATATGCAGATCAGGAAGCAACAGTTAGAACTGGACATGGAACAACAAACTGGTTCCAAATAGAAAAAGGACTACGTCAAGGCTGTGTATTGTCTCCCTGCTTATTTAACTTCTATGCAGAGTACATCATGAGAAATGCTGGGCTGGAAGAAGCACAAGCTGGAATCAAGATTGTCAGGAGAAATATCAATAACCTCAGATATGCAGATGACACCACCCTTATGGCAGAAAGTGAAGAGGAACTCAAAAGCCTCTTGATGAAAGTGAAAGAGGAGAGTGAAAAAGTTGGCTTAAGCTCAACATTCAGAAAACTAAGATCATGGCATCTGGTCCCATCACTTCATGGGAAATAGATGAGGAAACACTGGAAACAGTGTCAGACTTTATTTTGGGGGGCTCCCAAATCTCTGCAGATGGTGACTGCAGCCATGAAATTAAAAGACGCTTACTCCTTGGAAGGAAAGTTGTAACCAACCTAGATAGCATATTGAAAAGCAGAGACATTGTTTTGCCAACAAAGGTTCATCTAGTCAAGGCTATTGTTTTTCCAGTAGTCATGTACGGATGTGAGAGTTGGACTGTGAAGAAAGCTGAGCACTGAAGAATTGACGCTTTTGAACTGTAGTGTTGGAGAAGACTCTTGAGAGTCCCTTGGACTGCAAGGAGATCCAACCAGTCCATTCTAAAGGAGATCAGTCCTGGGTGTTCTTTGGAAGGAATGATGCTAAAGCTGAAGCTCCAGTACTTTGTTGAACCGTGAACTCCCTGATGTTCAAGCTGGTTTTAGAAAAGGCAGAGGAACCAGAGATCAAATTGCCAACATCCGCTGGATCATGGAAAAAGCAAGAGAGTTCCAGATAAACATCTACTTCTGCTTTATTGACTATGCCAAAGCCTTTGACTGTTTAGATCACAATAAACTGTGGAAATTTCTTCAGGAGATGGGAATACCAGAGCACCTGACCTGCCTCTTGAGAAACCTATATGCAGATCAGGAAGCAACAGTTAGAACTGGACATGGAACAACAAACTGGTTCCAAATAGAAAAAGGACTACGTCAAGGCTGTGTATTGTCTCCCTGCTTATTTAACTTCTATGCAGAGTACATCATGAGAAATGCTGGGCTGGAAGAAGCACAAGCTGGAATCAAGATTGTCAGGAGAAATATCAATAACCTCAGATATGCAGATGACACCACCCTTATGGCAGAAAGTGAAGAGGAACTCAAAAGCCTCTTGATGAAAGTGAAAGAGGAGAGTGAAAAAGTTGGCTTAAGCTCAACATTCAGAAAACTAAGATCATGGCATCTGGTCCCATCACTTCATGGGAAATAGATGAGGAAACACTGGAAACAGTGTCAGACTTTATTTTTGGGGGCTCCCAAATCTCTGCAGATGGTGACTGCAGCCATGAAATTAAAAGACGCTTACTCCTTGGAAGGAAAGTTGTAACCAACCTAGATAGCATATTGAAAAGCAGAGACATTGTTTTGCCAACAAAGGTTCATCTAGTCAAGGCTATTGTTTTTCCAGTAGTCATGTACGGATGTGAGAGTTGGACTGTGAAGAAAGCTGAGCACTGAAGAATTGACGCTTTTGAACTGTAGTGTTGGAGAAGACTCTTGAGAGTCCCTTGGACTGCAAGGAGATCCAACCAGTCCATTCTAAAGGAGATCAGTCCTGGGTGTTCTTTGGAAGGAATGATGCTAAAGCTGAAGCTCCAGTACTTTGGCCACCTCATGCGAAGAGTTGACTCATTGGAAAAGACTCTGAGCTGGGAGGGATTGGGGGCAGGAGGAGAAGGGGACGACAGAGGATGGGATGGCGGGATGGCATCATCAACTCAATGGATGTGAATTTGAGTGAACTCTGGGAGTTGGTGATGGACAGGGAGGCCTGGCGTGCTGCACTTCATGGGGTCACAAAGAGTCAGACACGACTGAGTGACTTAACTGAACTGAATGTGTGGCTTCAAATTATTACATATTCACCTGCTGGATCACATTGTGGAAACATCCTCTCCTTCCCACCCAATTCTTCTTTAGTGTTTATGCAAGGGAATTCTGACATGATGATGTGTCTGCTAAGTTGCTTCAGTTGTGTCTGACTCTGTGTGACCCCATAGATGGCTACCCACCAGACTCTGCCATCCCTGGGTTTCTCCATGAAAGAACATTGGAATGGGTTGCCATTTCCTTCTCCAATGCATGAAAATGAAGTCACTCAGTCATGTGTGACTCTTCGCAACCTCATGGACTGCAGCCTACCAGGCTCCTCCGTCCATGGAACCTTCCAGGCAAGCGTACTGGAGTGGGGTGCCAATGCTTTCTCTGCTGACATGATGACGTTGTCTGAATCCAGTTATTTCACCTATAATGCTGTGTATGCAGTGGCCAAAGCCCTTCATGAAATGCTTTTGGTGAAAACAGAAATGGGACCTTCAGGAGATGCAGATGAACCCATGATTCTACCTTGGAAGATAACTGTCCTTCAGATGCAGGTCACGAATAGACAACCGGAAGATATGTGGTCATATTTTATTGAGATACACCATATATTTTTCTCAACTCCACAGAATTAAGCACAATGGATGCACATTCCTTTCACATTGGTCATATATGTATCTATAATTCAGTTCAGTTCAATTCACTTCAGTTCAGTCTCTCAGTCCTGTCCAGCTNCCAGCGGATGTTGGCAATTTGATCTCTGGTTCCTCTGCCTTTTCTAAAATAAGCTTGAACATCTGGAAGTTCACAGTTCATGTACTGCTAAAACCTGGCTTGTTGCTAGGTCTATTTTGAGACCTATTTTTGAGACTACAGGAGGAAGGGGGTCTTTACTTTTCTTTTCTTTTTTTTTTTGCATCATCCTTTAGGATTTAATTTTATTTTACTTTACAATATTGCAGAACATATACTTGAAAAATATTCCTAGTTTAGGATGTAATGTAGTAAAATATCAAGATGAGTGTTTACAAAACATACAAAAGCCAAAACATCATAAAATCTATACATTTCCTTGGAGTGTACTCGATTCAGAAAAAAGTTGATGTAATTACCATATAAAAATCCAACAATTTCATCTATACTGGTATATATACTATGCTCCAAATGTTTCTTGAAATGACTGTGATGAAAACAGAAATGGAGTCTCCACAGTATTCTACCCTGATCCTGGAAAATGAACCATTTTTAGAGATAACTACAAAACCTGCAAAGAATTTAAAATGTGAGAACACTGATGGTGGTTATAAATGCAACATGTTACATGGTTTATAAATTAATTCATTTAATTTTATGATGACTTTTGTGAATCTTGAAATCTATTTCAGAATATATTTATAAATTTGTCATTTTACACAAAAGACAAATACATTTCATCAAATTGTTGATTAAATAAAATAAACTAACTAGATTAAATAAAATGTCTGTCTTTATAACAGCTTTTAAAATAAATTTAAAGAAAGCATGCTAGGATTTTGGTATCCAAACTAAAGTTTCCAGCATATGGAATTCTCAATGAAGAGTTAAAAAGATATAGCTGAATTTTGGTATAAAACTTCATGATGTTTAATTTACACTGATACTATTCTTTACAGTGGTGATGTTTGAATAAAATGCGAATGTACTAAAATCTACTCTATTATACTACTTAAAATGGTGAACTACACATTGTGTGAATTTTACTGTAATCTAAAGGAAACATATAGATGTATTCTCTCCCACAACAGAGTGTCAAAAACTCTGAGGTTCAAGGAATAAAGGCTAAATCCATAGTCTCATTAATACTCTACAAGTTGCAGATTTTAGTTTTCTTTTGCAGGAGGAGTTTTCCCTCCATTGTCATCAGTCATATTCTTGCTCATAAATGTTAAGAGGAAAAATCCCACAAGGAAGCCCTATTTGCTGTTTTATTTGTGCTTTTTGCTCAGAGCGACACATTTCTGAGCACACCAGTATAAAAATTCATAATCACCTTCTACCTCTTATCTATTTCACAAGGAAAAGGAAACTGAAGGCTTTGGGAAAGGAGTCATTGGGCAACAGTTTAATTCATGTTCTTATTCATTTTTTTTTACCTCTCCATTTTTATTGTGGTAAAAATATACATCATATAAAACTTACCATTTTAATTACTCTTATGAGTACAGTTTGGGGACATTAATGAATTTCTGTTGCTGTGTGACCGTCTCCACTGTCCCTCTACAAAACTATCACCCCTATCTTCACCTCTGTTACCAAGAAACATTTACTCTCCCTCCCTTGTAGTGCTTCCCAGGTGGCGGTAGTCATAAATAGCCCACCTGCCAATGCAGAAGATGTAAGAGACTTGGGTTCAATCCCTGGGTCAGGAAGATCCCCTGGAAAAGGGTATGGCAATCTACTCCAGCATTTTTGCCTGGAGAATTCCATGGACAGAGGAGCCTGGAGAGCTACAGTCTATGGAGTCTCAAAGAGTTGGACACAATTGAAGCAACTGAGCACTTAGCACATACCCTTGTAAACACCATTCCACTTTCTGTGTCCATGATTTGACTATTCAGTGTGATAAATTAATTTCTCTTCTTAGGGAGAATAATACCACATTGTATGTATGTATCTCATTTTGTTTATCCATTTATCTTTCAATGGACATTAGAGGTGCTTCCATTTTTCAGCTATTGTAAGTAATCCTGGTAAGACATTATCTATTCAAGTCACTGCCTTCAATTCTGGGGACTATACACTCATGGGAATTGCTCAGTGATGTTTAATTTTTAGAACTGCCAGATATATTTCCACAGCAGCTATACAATTTTTCAGTCCCACAAGAACACACAAAGTTCCCAATTTCTAGATCCTCACCTATGCTTTCTAATTAATGTGAGTATGACATCAGAAGTGATCAATATGCACAATGCACATATGCACAATGACAGGAAATATTTTTGTTTATCACATATTTAAATGTGGTACAAATGAAAAAATGCTTTATTCCTAGATGCAAAGCAGTGTCCAGTGCCCAGACAAGAGAATCCAAACAGTGAGAGAAATCACTGCCTCCCTAAAATTATTACCTTCTTGGCCTTCAAAGATTCCTTAGGAATGTCACTGGCCTGCATAACTCTGTAATTCTGAGTCATTACAGCTGTGGTTTTGTGGGGTTTTGTGAAACATTGAGACACCCCCATAGTCAAGGCCAGTAACTGGGGTCTCAGCTATGTCCTGCTCATCTCCCTCCTCCTGAACTTCCTCTGCTGCTTACCCTTCATTGCCCATCCCAGCAAAGCCACCTGCATCCTCAGACAAATTACATTTGGAGCTGTGTTTATGGTGGTTGTTTCAGCCAAAACCTTGACTGTGATTCTGGCATTCAAGGCCAGGAAACCAGGAGGAACCATGAGACAACAGCTGGTAACGGGAGCTTCTAACAATGTCATTCCCATGTGCTCCCTCATCCAAGTGATTATCTGTGAAGTCTGACTGGGCACCTCTCCCCCTTTCCTTGAGATGGACACTCCTTCACTCCTTCTGAGCCTAAGGAGCTCTTCATCATGTGTAATAAGGGTTCAGTCACTGCCTTCTACTGTGTCCTGGGATACCCGGGCCCCTTAGCCCTGGGGACCTTATCCCTTGGCTTTCCTGGCTAGGACCCTACCTGACACCTTTAGTGAAGCCACATTCTTGACCTTCAGCATGCTGGTGTTCTGCAGTGTCTGGGTCACCTGCATCCAAGTCTACCACAACACCAAGGGCAAGGTCATGGTGTCATAGAGATCTTTTCCATCTTGGCATCCAGTGCTGGGCTACTAGGCTGCATCTTTGCCCCAAGGTGCTATATTATTCTCCTAAAACCTGATAAGAATTCTTTGAAAAGTTTAAGGTATTAATTAGGTTCCAAGGGAAATAGGCCTTCTTGGATTCTTTTCTCCTGAATCTCTATCACATTTTTGGCCTTGATCAAAGAATCATTCAGAAAAAAAAAATTGTATTCTAGTTATTTATTAAAATGTAAAAACTACTTCACTTCTATTTATCAAGTGATTCTGCTCTCTTTTTTAGTCCACAAACTACACTCAGGGCTTCCCTGGTGGCTCAGACAGTAAAGCATCTGCCTGCAATTCAGGAGACCTGGGTTCAATCCCTGGGTCAGGAAGATCCCTGGAGAATGAAATGGCAGCCCACTCCAGTACTCTTGCCTGGAAAATTTCATGGATGGAAGAGCCTGGTAGGCTACAGTCCAAGGGACTGCAAAGAGTCAGACACAACCGAGCAACTTCACTCACTTCACTCAAACTACACTCAGTCATCAAGACTTAGATAGGTATTCTATCACAGATTACTTACTTTCCTCAAAGCATTTAGTATTGATCTAACTATTTATGCATTAAACACATCCTTATTGCCTCAACCATGCCACTATCTCACAATATTTAAATGCTATTTAGACTGTCTTTTACTGCACCTTCTATATTTTGTTTCTTCAATTGTCAGTGTAAAAATTCATATTTGGATAAAATATTAAGTTAAATCATGATTTTCCCCGAGGTTACTGCAACTCTTTTAGAGTTTCAAAATTCTAAATTAATGTAATATACTAATTTAAAATGAAACAAAAATAAAAGACTTACTTTTGAATAAAAATTTAGCCAATTTTTAATACTTGTATTTTCCTCATTCTCTTAAATCAGTATTCCCATTTATGTGAAATGATAATTTTATCAAGTACTAAGGAACTCAATTTCTTATATAAATATTCAGTTCAGACCAGTTCAGTCACTCAGTCATGTCAACTCTTTGCAACCCCATAAATCACAGCATACCAGGCCTCCTTGTCCGTGACCAACTCCCAGAGTTCACTCAAACTCAAGTCCATTAAGTTGGTGATGCCATCCAGCCATCTCATCCTCTGTCGTCCCCTTCTCCTCCTGCCCCCAACCCCTCTCAGCATCAGGGTCTTTTCCAATGAGTCAACTCTTTGCATGAGGTGGCCAAAGGATTGGAGTTTCAGCTTCAGCATAAGTTAAGTTGCTCACTCAGTCGTGTCCGACTCTTTGTGACCCCGTACACTGTAGCCCACCAGGCTCTTCTGTCCATGGGATTCTCCAGGCAAGAATACTGGAGTGGGTTGCCATTTCCTTCTCCAGGGGATCTTCCCAACCCAGGGATTGAACCCAGGTCTTCTGCATTGCAGGCAGACGCTTTAACCTCTGAGCCACCAAGGAAGCCCAATCAGTCCTTCCAAAGAACACCTGAGGACTGAGCTCCTTTAGGATGGACTAGTTGGATTTGGAGTCCAAGGGACTCTCAAGAGTCTTCTCCAACACCACAGTTCAAAAGCATCAGTTCTTCAGCGCTCAGCTTTCTTCACAGTCCAACTCTCACATCCATACATGACCACCAGAAAAACCATTGCCTTGACTAGACGGACCTTTGTTGGCAAAGTAATGCCTCTGCTTTTGAATATGCTATCTAGGTTGGTCATAACTTTTCTTCCAAGGAGTAAGCATCTTTTAATTTCATGGCTGAAGTCACCATCTGCAGTGATTTTGGAGCCCAGAAAAATAAAATCTGACACTGTTTCCACTGCTTCCCCATCTATGTCCCATGAAGTGATGGGACTAGATGCCATGATCTTCGTTTCCTGAATGTTGAGCTTGAAGCCAGCTTTTTCACTCTGCTCTTCAACTTTCATCAAGAGGCTTTTAAGTTCCTCTTCACTTTCTGCCATAAGGGTGGTGTCATCTGCATATCTGAGGATATTGATATTTCTCCCGCCAATCTTGATTCCAGTTTGTGCTTCTTCCAGTCCAGCATTTCTCATGATGTGCTCTGCATATAAGTTAAATAAGTAGGGTGACAATATACAGCCTTGACGGACTCCTTTTCCTATTTGGAACCAGTTTGTTGTTCCATGTCCAGTTCTAACTGTTGCTTCCTGACCTGCATATAGATTTCTCAAGAGGCAGGTCAGGTGCTCTGGTATTCCCATCTCTTGAAGAAATTTCCACAGTTTATTATGATCCACACAGTCAAAGGCTTTGGCATAGTCAATAAAGCAGAAATAGATGTTTTCCTGGAACTCTTTTGCCTTTTTTTTTTTTTTCACATGGTTAGTGTTTTATTCTTTGAAGAATGGTTCTGAAACATCACACTAAGTCAGGTTGAAAGGAAAAGTTTAAAATAGTTTTATAAGGATATAACATATGTACTGACTGTTCACTCTACAAAATCTTGATCATAGAGCTTATGATACACCTAGTTAGCAGTAGTACCCAGGTTTTCCAGATAGTCATTATTTCTCTTTTGTTTGCATAGACTTCCTCCCATTGGCTGCCTTCTGCTTTTGTTGCATGATCTCAGAGTCCCGCTGCTTCCTCTGAGAGGTAGTCAGGCTATCCTCTTTTCTTTTTCCCTTACTAATTTCCTGGGATTTCTTCATGTTTTTCTGGCAGGCAACTTCTCGTTGATTTTCACAGGCCATGATGATAACCAGACCGAGCCTGGAAGAGAGTGACTCAGAAAAGCAATGATCGCCTCACAAGCTCAGCCGCTGTCCCCACCCGTTTCTCTCTTGCTTTTTCAATGATCCAGCAGATGTTGGCAATTTGATCTCTGGTTCCTCTGCCTTTTCTAAAATGAACTTGAACATCAGGAAGTTCACGGTTCACGTATTGCTGAAGCCTGGCTTGGAGAATTTTGACCATTACTTTACTAGCGTGTGAGATGAGTGCAATTGTGCAGTAGTTTGAGCATTCTTTGGCATTGCCTTTCTTTGGGATTGGAATGAAAATGGACCTTTTCCAGTCCTGTGGCCACTGCTGAGTTTTCCCGATTTGCTGGCATATGGAGTGCAGCACTTTCACAGCATCATCTTTCAGGATTTGAAATAGCTCAACTGGAATTCCATCACCTCCACTAGCTTTGTTCATAGTGATGCTTCCTAAGGCCCACTTGACTTCACATTCCAGGATGTCTGGCTCTATGTGAGTGATCACACCATCATGATTATCTGGGTGGTGAAGATCTTTTTTGTACAGCTCTTCTGTGTATTCTTGCCACCTCTTCTTAATATCTTCTGCTTCTGTTAGGTCCAGACCATTTCTGTCCTTTATCGAGCCCATCTTTGCATGAAATGTTCCCTTTGGTATCTCTAATTTTCTTGAAGAGATCTCTAGTCTTTCCCATTCTGTTCTTTTCCTCTATTTCTTTGCGTTGATCGCTGAGGAAGGCTTTCTTATCTCTCCTTGCTATTCTTTGGAACTCTGCATTCAGATACTTATATCTTTCCTTTTCTCTTTTGCTTTCACCTCTCTTTTTTCACAGCTATTTGTAAGGCCTCCCCAGACAGCCATTTTGGTTTTTTGCATTTCTTTTCCATGGGGATGGTCTTGATCCCTGTCTCCTGTACAATATCATGAACTTCTGTCCATATTTCATCAGGAACTCTGTCTATCAGATCTAGCCCCTTAAATCTATTTCTCACTTCCACTGTATAATCATACGAGATTTGATTTAAATTATACCTGAATGGTCTAGTGATTTTCCCCACTTTTTTCAATTTAAGTCTGAATTTGGCAATAAGGAGTTCATGATCTGAGCCACGTCAGCTCCCAGTAATATAAACATTACCTGTATGTGAATAAAGATATGACAAATAAAGGAAAGGTTGATGGATTTTATCTGAAACTTACAAGCTAAACCAGTTATTATTAAGAAGATAATGATGTATGAAATCAGATTTAATACAGTATTAACAGAAAAAAAATCTGACTTGAGTAGATATCTCTTCTTTGAATGTAAGTACTAGAGGAAAGAAATGTAATTTCAAATCAGTAAGTAAAACCTCAGCCTCAATTATCCTATTGATTTAATGTAAAAATGAAAACCAATCATGGAAAATGTAAATTGAGTTTTCTGTTGAGAGAATCAATGCCTAGGCAGGTTGATAAGAAGTTTGGGGTTCCCCAAAGAGAGAAGGGTCTGGGATTCTCAAGGAGGAGGAAAGGACAAAAAAATTTTTTTTCCTCTACATTCCTTAGTCTTAGTCACATAAAACATTTTTGTCTTTAAGCATGGAACTGATGATTACACAACAAACAACTCAGTTTAAACTCCGTGCTAAGGATTATATAACAACAATGTATCCTGCTGGAGGACAGTTTCTCCTTCCTGAAAACATTCTGGCTAATCCTGTTAACTTAAAATGCAAATTATGGGAGTGGGTCTCATAAGATCTTTAAAACGTCCAGACATTCTTTTGATTCATTGCAGTAACTAATTAAAAAGTATATAACTCCCTTGCTAACACTAGTGAGAGGGGCACTCTCCATCCCCCTNAAAACATTCTGGCTAATCCTGTTAACTTAAAATGCAAATTATGGGAGTGGGTCTCATAAGATCTTTAAAACGTCCAGACATTCTTTTGATTCATTGCAGTAACTAATTAAAAGTATATAACTCCCTTGCTAACACTAGTGAGAGGGGCACTCTCCATCCCCCTTCTGATGTCTGTGTCAGAAGCTTTCTCTATCTCTTTTATACTTTAATAAGACTTTATTACACAAAAGCTCTGAGCGATCAAGCCTCATCTCTAGCCCCAGAGTGAATTCTTCTCCTCTGGAGGCCAAGAATCCTGGAGTCTTTCATGGTTCAGCAACAGCCTTTCACTATGAAACATGAATATGACGATGAACATTGCAAGGAGATGCTGATGAAAGGTCAATACAACATAAGATGAATTTCTCAAAGTCTGCACCACTTTCCTTTTCTTCAGCATGAGTGTTGCCTTGCTTACTGTGTTTTCTAGGGTCTTTCTTGGATATTCTTCCTCTCCTCTTCCCTGGCAATCCTATCTGTCCTCAAGGCTAGTGGCAGTCTCTCCTCTGCTTTCTTCACAATCTGCTTCTGTTTCTTGTCATCTCCAGAATTTTCCGGATTCCTAAAGAGAAGTTGCAAGAGAACCTGGTCTGTTTCTGGGCTCATCTATGGTAGATATGGACATTCTTGGGCTTTTTTAGGACTAGTATGCAGATCCCCATCCACACTTATACTGGCCAAAAGATTTATCAAAACTACTTGGTGCAACTGTTGTTAAGGTATTTGTAAAATACAAAGAACATACAAGTTCTCCTTCACTGCTGCAACCTGTAGTCCTTGCAGTCTCTTGATCTCCCAGGTGGTCTCCTGTTGGCTGTTCCTGAACTCACTGTCAGCCTGGAAAATTATTCTTGTCACTGACCTCTGGAACATGTGGTTCCAGATACAATGCAGACACAAGCCTTACAGGGTAGCTAGAGCTGAAGCCAGTTTTCTGCTTGACCTATTTCATAGTCTCATTGCTTCCTCTGTGAAGTCAAGGCACATTTCTTGAGCTTTCTTTTTAAAATTAAAATATGTAGTTTGAGTAAAATGAGGGACAAACACTGTTATCCTTGGTGAATGTCTCAGCCTATTTGGATATTCTATCATTTTCTGTCCTGGATAAGTGTGCCATCAAAATCAGCTACAAGGTTTCTAAAACTCAGATTTATGGACTTCAACCCACATAGGTCTTAGGTGGAAATGGAGAACTTTCATTTCTAAGAGGTTCCTAGTTGATGTTGATAGTGCTGGTACAGGTATTATACATTGAGAAAAGGATTTAGGGGCATTACAAAGCTGGTGTGAGACAAGAAGAGAAATCTAAAGATTACTATCCAAACCCAGGCCGATTTACAAATTGGTAAATTTTTAAATCGTTAATTTTTGGTATATTGAAAACCCATCCACTAACCATACTTTTGCAAGATGTCATCTTTTGAATGACCTCCTCTAATAGATTAGCAATGACAGTTTAAGATTCCTAATCCTTTCTCCATTAATTCAGGTATAGATTCCAGTCACAATGATCCATTTAAAACATAAATCTGTTTTGTTTTATGTTTTAAAGCATAAAACAGCTCACCAGAACTATATATATATATATTCAGTTCAGTTCAGTTCAGTCGCTCAGTTGTGTCCGACTCTTTGCGACCCCATGAATCGCAGCACGCCAGGCCTCCCTGTCCATCACCAACTCCCGGGGTTCGCCCAGACTCACGTCCATTGAGTCCGTGATGCCATCCAGCCATCTCATCCTCGGTCGTCCCCTTTTCCCCCTGCCCCCAATCCCATCCAGCATCAGAGTCTTTTCCAATGAGTCAACTCTTCGCATAAAGTGGCCAAAGTACTGGAGCTTCAGTTTGAGCATCATTCCTTCCAAAGAAATCCCAGGGTTGATCTCCTTCAGAATGCACTGGTTGGATCTCCTTGCAGTCCAAGGGACTCTCAAGAGTCTTCTCCAACACCATAGTTCAAAAGCATCAATTCTTCGGCACTCAGCCTTCTTCACAGTCCAACTCTCACATCCATACATGACCACAGGAAAAACCATAGCCTTGACTAGACGGACCTTAGTCGGCAAAGTAATGTCTCTGCTTTTGAATATACTATCTAGGTTGGTCATAACTTTTCTTCCAAGGAGTAAGCGCCTTTTAATTTCATGGCTGCAGTCACCATCTGCAGTGATTTTGGAGCCCAAAAAAACAAAGTCTGACACTGTTTCTACTGTTTCCCCATCTATTTCCCATGAAGTGATGGGGCCAGATGCCATGATCTTCGTTTTCTGAATGTTGAGCTTTAAGCCAACTTTTCCACTCTCCTCTTTCACTTTCATCAGGAGGCTTTTAAGTTCCTCTTCACTTTCTGCCATAAGGGTGGTGTCATCTGGATATGTGAGGTTATTGATATTTTTCCCAGCAATCTTGATTCCAGCTTGTGCTTCTTCCAGTCCAGCGTTTCTCATGATGTACTCTGCATATAAGTTAAATAAGCAGGGTGACAATATACAGCCTTGATGTACTCCTTTTCCTATTTGGAACCAGTCTGTTGTTCCATGTCCAGTTCTAACTGTTGCTTCCTGACCTGCATACAGATTTCTCAAGAGGCAGGTCAGGTGGTCTGGTATTCCCATCTCTTTCAGAATTTTCCACAGTTTATTGTGATCCACACAGTCAAAGGCTTTGGCATAGTCAATCAAGCAGAAATAAATGGTTGTCTGGAACTCTCTTGCTTTTTCCATGATCCAGCGGATGTTGGCAATTTGATCTCTGGTTCCTCTGCCTTTTCTAAAACCAACTTGAACATCAGGGAGTTCATGGTTAACGTATTGATGAAGTCTGGCTTAGAGAATTTTGAGCATTACCTTACTAGCATGTGAGGTGAGTGCAATTGTACAGTAGTTTGAGCATTCTTTGGCATTGCCTTTCTTTGGGATTGGAATGAAAACTGACCTTTTCCAGTCCTATGGCCACTGCTGAGTTTTCCAAATTTGCTGGCAAATTGAGTGCAGCACTTTCACAGCATCATCTTTCAGGATTTGAAACAGCTCAACTGGAATTTTATATATATATATATATATATATATGGGATACCCTGGTGGCTCAGAGGGTAAAGCACCTGCATGCAATGCAGGAGATCTGGGTTCAATCCCTGGGTTGGGAAGATCCCCTGGAGAAGAAAATGGCAACCCACTCCAGTATCCTTGCCGGAGAATCCCATGGATGGAAGATCCTGGTGGGCTACAGTCCATGGGGTCACAAAGAGTCAGACACGACTGAGCGAGCTCACTTCATATATACATATGTATATGAAATTTTATTGTAAAAATTGACTCAGTAGCTTGATAGATGAAAAAGTCCCAGAAACTACCATATCCAACCTGGAAAGCCAGAAAAGTCAGCAGTATACTTGATTCCAATTCCAAATGTTTGAGAAACAGGAGTTCTGAAGTCCAGAGGCAGGAAAATATGGATGTACCAGTGAGGAAGAATGGATTAATCCTTCCTTCACTTTTTTCCATTTGGGCCCTGATCAAATAGAAAAACACCCACTCACATTTATGAAAGTGGATTTATTTACTTGGTCTATGGAATCAAGTGCTAGTCTTTTCCAGAAGCACCCTCAAGAACACACCTGAAACTGTGTACCTCATATTGGAACTCGAACCCATGGTCTTTTAATTAGAATCACTCAGCTGGTGTCTATACTTACTGAGGCTCAGATTCTTCATATCTTAGTGTAGAGGGAACTCAGGAAGATAAACAGCAAGAGGCAAAGTGATAGGCAATAAATAGATTTATTAATATAGGATGTTTATAAGCAATGCAAAGAAGCAGGCAAGGGAGCTCTGCCCCAAGGATTAAGTGGACCACAATTTTATAATCAAAGGAAAGTAGGGGAGGAGGAAAAAACCCTCTTCTCTGAGTAGACCTCAGACTTACATTACTAGGCTCCTCCTCATGTAGGGGAGGAGAGTGTTAGACCCTATGAGGTCAAACTAGGACTATCATAGAGCTTATTCAAATCAGTAGAGAAGTGGTGAAATTTTTCTTCCACCATATGGCCTTATTGTAAAACTGTTCCTTTTTAAAAATCAAAGTTTTTTATTCTGTCTGTCTTAGAAATGAAACTAAAAATTTTGGTAATTAAGATGTTGATTCTACACTTTTTACCTGGATTACTAAAGAGTAAGGCAGAGCAAATATTTCAACAGAAACTGAGAATGAAAATAATAATCAACACAAACTTAAAATGGAAGACAGATATGATTAAAAGGGGAACAGAGAGAAAGTATGGAGGAATTGATATTGAAACAGAGCACGACCTTATGGTCTTTTACCATTCCCCCATGTCCTCAGCTTGCCTTTTGTCTGTGGAAAAATTTTAGTCAAAAATAAGTTTAAGCAGAGAAACGAGAAAATGCAGGAATAAAGGAAAAGAGTCCAACAAGAATAAGTAATTTAGTTTAGTCACTAAGCAAATAAGTAAGTGTTAATCACTCAGTCATGCAGCCTATCAGGCTCCTCTGTTCATGGGATTTTCTGGGCAAGAAAGCTGGAGCAGGTTGCCATTTCCTTCTGCAGGGGATCTTCCCAGCCCAGGGATTGAATCCAGGTCTCTAGCACTGCAGGCAGATTCTTTACTGACTGAGCTACAAGGGAGTCTTTTAATTCCTCTTCAAATGCTATAAATAAATTCTGAACACACCCTTTGAGCTAGATACTGAAACTTTCAAGTGAAAGAAGTTAACTATAGCCAAGACATAATCTGACATAATTCTGGGAATTTGCCTCAAGGAAATGGGAACAAACCAACCCTGAAGATAAAGACTGCTAAGTCGCTTCAGTCGTGTCCAACTCTGTGTGACCCCATAGAAGGCAGCCCACCAGGCTCCCCCATCCCTGGGATTCTCCAGACAAGAATACTGAAGTGGGTTGCCATTTCCTTCTCCAGCGCACGAAAGTGAAGTCGCTTAACCCCATGGACTGCAGCCTACCAGGCTCCTCCGTCCATGGGATTTTCCAGGCAAGAGTACGGGAGTGCAGTGCCATTGCCTTCTCCAAGGATAAAGACTAATTCTACTTAAAACAAAATAGATGTGGAAACAGTGGAAACTGGTTGACTTTATTTTGAGGGGCTCCAAAATCACTGCAGATGGTGATTGCAGCCATGAAATTAAAAGATGCTTACTGCTTGGAAGGAAATTTATGAGCAACCTAGACAGCATATTAAAAAGCAGAGACATTACTTTTCAACAAAGGTCCATCTAGTCAAGGCTATGGTTTTTCCAGTGGCCATGTATGGATATGAGAGTTGGACTATAAAGAAAGCTGAGTGCAGAAGAATTGATGCTTTTGAACTGTGTTCAAAAGAGGTGTTGGAGAAGACTCTTGAGAGTCCCTTGGACTGCAAGGAGATCCAACCAGTCCATCCTAAAGGAGATCAGTCCTGGGTGTTCATTGGAAGGACTGATGTTGAAGCTGAAACTCCACTACTTTGGCCACCTGATGCGAAGAGCTGACTCATTGGAAAAGACCCTGATGCTGGGAAACGTTGAGGGCAGGAGGAGAAGGGGACGACAGAGGATGAGATGGTTGGATGGCATCACTGACTTGATGGGCGTGAATCTGAGTGAACTCCGGGAGTTGGTGATGGACAGAGAGGCCTGGCATGCTGCAGTTCATGGGGTTACAAAGAGTCAGACAG
This sequence comes from Aepyceros melampus, assembly GCA_006408695.1. Classification (NCBI taxonomy): domain Eukaryota; kingdom Metazoa; phylum Chordata; class Mammalia; order Artiodactyla; family Bovidae; genus Aepyceros; species Aepyceros melampus. Next base: position 204,051 of record SJXQ01005893.1, on the reverse strand, counting down.
ACTGAGTAACTGAACTGAACTGAACAACTTAAAACAATCAAGATGACACTGGTCACACTACTACATGACCAATTTCAAGATGACTGTCAGAGCTGACTGTGCTGTTTCTGCATGTAACCCCCTCCCTCGGTCAATAAAAGCTAGTACTCCCTGGGTATGAGGTTGGAAGTTGGCCTTTGGATAGGCGTCCTCTCTCCCCCACCCCACCCCCATTTCTGGTATCCAAAATGAAGCAAATTTTCCTTTCTACCAACCTTGCCTCTTTAGTGGCTTTTGAGTGGTAAATAGCTGGACCCCACTTTCACTCACAAAATCACATTTTATATTGGTGAAAGGCATCCACCTACATTTGCAGTAACTCAACATTAGCTAACACAAGTATGTGCAGAAGAAACAATGAAAAGCTATCCTATGGTCTAAAAGCCAAAATTAACCCAATGACTCTATAGAGAATACAGAAGCCAAACATGCAAGAAAAAGCTTAATTTTTGACACTTATATTGAAACAAAATAAGATAAGTACTAACAGAACACTATTTTTAAAGTGTGATGATTATCATATCAAACAGAATTCTATATCAAGCATCAATGTTGCCCCAAGTAAAGATGCCTTTAAAAACTGAAAGTGAAATACCTCATTGTTAACAGCTTTGAATTAGACAAAATACTAGAGTAGGATATTAAGCCCCAAGGAAAATAATCCCAGATTGAAAATTAGGGATGCAGAATGGAATGAGGAGGAAAGGAAGCAATGATTAGGAAATAAATATAATTTAATTTTGTTTTATAAAGAACTAGTTACATCTTTGGTAGAGTCAGACACGACTTACTGACTAAACAGCAGTGAGATATAACATCCCATGGAAATTAAAACATAGATAGAATTAAAATGCATTGCATAAATATTAAAACACTCAGGAAAGTTTAATGGAATTGAAAGTGTTCTAAGGTTTTAGACTTTGGCAAAGGCAGTGAAAGTATTAGACTTTAAGTGTATTAGACTATTAAGTGAAATATTCATAATTTAATCACAAATGTAATTACACCCAGATTTGTATATGATTAGGATTAACAAATTGATTAGGGAATCCTGGAATAATAAAAGTGAAGTGAAAAGAGTAAAGAGACTATTTAGGTCAAAGGGTAAGGAAAAAGCAATACGGTTGTGATCATTTCAAATATCAGTAATTAGGTGAAATGTAAATGCCCCAAACACTAATTTTGTTGTGGTGGCTGTATGATATAGATATTATAGTCTTGTCAATAAGTTTTCTGACATTTTTTATTGAAAAACATTAAACAGTCTCTATTTTTTCCTATGAAAGTGTAACTTATCTGAAAAGTTTTATATCAAGAAACTTCCATTCTTGTACTATAATATATACAAGTATACAAGTATATATAGTATATACTATACTACTATATAGTAGTATACAAGTATATATATGTATATACGTATGTACACATGTATATATATAGTATGTATACATATATACACTATACTATATACAAGTATACTGCATAAGTATACTACTATACTTGTGTTAGCTAATGTTGAGTTACTGCAAATGTAGGTGGATGCCTTTCACAATATGAAATGTGATTTTGTGAGTGAAAGTGGAGTCCAGCTATTTACCACTCAAAAGCCACTAAAGAGGCAAGGTTGGTAGAAAGGAAAATTTGCTTCATTTTGGATACCAGAAATGGGGGTGGGGGTGGGGGAGAGAGGACGCCTGTCCAAAGGCCAACTTCCAACCTCATGTATTCCATAGTGGGAGAAAAAGGAAACATAAAATGTTGACATAAACTCTAAGTAACACTCCCCATGTACAAACATATTACATTCTTTTCATCTAGGACATTACACAAATATCAGTAGCCCCATATTTTTTCTTTTAGAATCTCTTCAATCTCATTAATCTAAAATAGGGTGTGTCTGGGTTATCTACTAATTGGATAATCCATTCTGTTAGTCTATAAAAGGGTAATCAGAGGCAGAAGTCACTACTATCTCCAGCAAGCTACTGGTTGCCTTCATCTCAGGTGAGGGTCACAGAACAGCTCTTAGAACTGGGAGAACCAGTATTCACAAATCAGACTGTTCTGGTAAGTGTGGTATTTTTATTGATGGCAAGAATGTCCTTTTGTATCCTTTTTCCTTTGGTAAAATCTCTTCTTAAGTTAGCAGATTTTAGTCTTAAAACAAGAAGTTACCTTATTGAAGTTATTTCCTTGGTGTTAGTATTAAGAAGGTGGAGAAGGCAACGGCAACCCACTCCAGTACTCTTGCCTGGAAAATCCCATGGACGGAGGGCCTGGAAAATCCCATGGACGGAGGAGCCTGGTAGGCTGCAGTCCATGGGGTTGCTAAGAGTTGGACATGACTGAGCGACTTCACTTTCACTTTGCACTTTCATGCATTGGAGAAGGAAATGGCAACCCACTCCAGTGTTCTTGCCTGGAGAATCCCAGGGATGGAGAAGCCTGGTAGGGTGCCATCTATGGGGTCGCACAGAGTCAGACGTGACTGAAGTGACTTAGCAGCAGCAGCAGCGGTATTAAGAAATAGTTTTATATACTTTTGTATATGAAACTTTCTTGGGAATAACAGGCAGATTTTAGATTTTAATTTTTATTTATGACTGTGCTGGGCCTTCATTACTTTCAGGCTTTCTCTAGTTGAGGTGCATGTGCTTTTCTTGTTGCAGAGCATGAGCTCTTAAGGTATGTGGGATTCAGTAGTTGTAGCTCAAGGGCTCTAGGGTGTGGGCTCAGTTGCTCCATGGCATGAGGAATCTTCCCAGGCTATGGATCGAACCTGTGTCCCCTGCCTTGGCAGGAGTATTCATAACCCCTGGACCACCAGGCAAGCCCCAACATTTTAGTTTTTAAAATCAATGTCCCTGGAAAGCAAAGTAGTGTTTATCCCCGTGTTGCATAAATTGTTCTATCTTAAAATTCCTTAGTCACAATGTTTTTTTTTTCCCAGTTTTCCTTTCTTCCCTTTATGTTTTGGTATCTTAGTTCCCCAACCAGGGATTGAATCCAGGCCACAGCAGTAAAAGTGAGTCCTAAACACTGGACCCCCAGGGAACTCTATCCCTATCCCTTTTCTTCTTTGCTCAGATATCAGGAGTCAGACTTCCCATAATCTCATCATCTGAAATTGTAGTTAATTCTCTCTCCCTTTTGCCTTTCTAACTGCTCTTGCTCTATGTCTATCTCTGCATTGGCCTTACTGATTGTCAGAATCCTTATTCATATCTTCCACTAGAGTAGAAATTCTTTAGTCTATTAACACTTTTATCTCATCAGGATTAAAATAAATTGGAGCAGTCACTTTGTTAAGTGGAATTATGAATCCTGGGTTTTAGTCCACAACTTGGCATAATATTAGGTGTTCTGTAAATGAGAGGATCAAGTAAATTTCCCTCCAGACTCAAACACCTTGAGTGTTTTAAGAGGCAGTGTTAATAATTAGGGTAGAACAGCAGGAATGGAATTTGATTTTTTTTTCTCCCCTTAAAAATACCAGTGTGGACAGAAATTTAAAATAAAGGGTACACTGATTAAGCTTTATATCTTAAAGAGATTATTGTGGCTGGAGTCTTTTTTTTTTCTTTGTGTGTGTTTTATTTTTTTAATATAAATTTATTTATTTTAATTGGAGGTTAATTACCTTACAATTTTGTATTGGTTTTGCCATACATCAACATGAATCTTAAAATAAATTACACAAAGAAAAATGATTTGAAAAGATATGATTGCAGTCTACCACAAGAGTCTACCACAGTGCTTAAGTATAGTGAATTTATTTGAAAAATGTAGAAAAAATTTTTTTTCTTTTTTGATGTAGATAGTTTTCTCTCAAAATTCTGAGTATTTCCTAAGAACTGAACATATTGGTGTTTATATGTCAGTGTTAAACATTAAAGTCTAGATCAATCTTGTCTTCATTGGATATCCAATTTAGTGAGAAAAACAATATGAAATAAGATAGTAATATATGTACAATCTAAAATTGGGAAAAAATAATAGAAAATGTAATATTAATCTAGATTCCTGAATCAGGAAGTCACTCATGTAAATGTTTTGCAGGAAAATTGAAAGGTGCTCAAGAATTTCAAAGAGTGGCACCAGGTGGTTGTGAAGGTGCTCTTAGGAGGTGTTGTTCCTGGAGCAGTGGAGGGTCTCGCTCAGATCCAGGGTGAGTTAGGTTCTAGTGTCTTGTTACCTCAGCATTGTGAACAGTTAGGTTGCTGAGCTTTCCCAGAGATCTCCCTCATCTCCCTCACCTTCCCTCACCAGGAAAATGGCTGAAGTGATGGAGTCCAAGATCAAGCAAAGTTTCCAAACTGTTACTTCTGGGAGGAAAAAGAAGGAACAAGAACAATTCTGTAAACTCTTTATTGGTGGCTTGAGCTCTGAAACCACAGAAGAAAGTCTGAGGAACTACTACAAGCAGTGGGGAAAGCTGATAAGCTGTGAGATCATAAGGGACCCTGTAAGCAAAAGATCAAGAGGGTTTGGTTTTGTCACCTTTTCATCCATGGCCGAAGTGGATGCTGCCATGGCTGCCAGACCTCACTCTATTGATGGGAAAACAGTTGCCCCCAAACGTGCTGTTCCAAGAGAGGAATCTGGACAGCGAGGGATTTCTTAACTGTGAAGAAGCTGTTTGTTGGTGAAATTGAAGATACCGAGGAACATCATCTTAGAGATTACTTTGAGAAATATGGAAAAATCGATGCCATTGAGATAATTACTGATAGAGAGTCTGGAAGAAAAAGAGGCTTTGCATTTGTGACTTTTGATGACCATGATCCCGTGGATAAGATTGTGTTGCAGAAAAACCATACCATCAACGGCCACCATGCAGAAGTAAGAAAGGCCTTTTCTCGACCTAAAATGCAGCAAGTCCAGAGTTCTAGAAGTGGAAGGGCAGACAAAGCTGGTTTTGGAGATTCTCCTGGTGATGATGGAAATGTTGGACCAGGATCAAGAGGAGGAAGTAGCTTTGGAGGACGATCTGATGGCTTGAGAAGTGGTCAGTGGACTTGGTCATGGTTATAATATGTCTGGAGGATGACCAGGAAGTGGCAGTTTGGAAGTTAGCCCTGGTTATGGAGGAGGAAAAGGAGTTTATGGTGGTAGAGGACTTGAATATGGATTGACAAGAGGATCTTTAGCTTCCTATTTTACATGGACTTGACAAGAGGAGAGGATAAGACCCCAGAGGTAACAAGGCAGCTTTAGGTTATCCAAATAATTAATGACTTTAAGGAAACTCTTCTCAGTCATGCCATGACTGTGTCAGTGATGTAGCAGAAGACACCAGAACAGCAGACTCATTTGTGGATGGACTGGTTTACTTAAGAACATCACCTTACTATGAATCAGGAAAGAATGAAAAAAAATTGCTTTTGAGACAGTTTCTCAACTTTTTGTTTCTTTCAAGAGGATAGAAGAATCCCTTCTTTGATAAGATTAATTTTTTTTAGTGTCCAGTGACATGTAAACCTTTTTCAAGATTTTTCTCACAGTTTGGAAAAACTGTTTTCTAGGATCATGGTATAATAAGACATTTTAAAAACTTAAGTGTCTTGTAGTATTAAGAAGTTGTTGTACATTTATGATTTAATAAAGACTTCTAAAGGAAAAACAGCTATTAGTTCTCTTCAGTGATGCTTTTGCATTTTTATTCTTTTTAATAAATACTTCTTCATTTTATGAGATTATTGACATACAGCACCATATATTTAAATATGTAGCACAATGGTATGATTTATATGTATTGTAAACTGATTACTATAGAACTTTATAGCATTTATCTCATACTGTAACATTTTTATTATAATAATCCTTAACTTTCAGTGTTAAGTGTGGCCCTCATGTACAGTACTTTTGTGTTTATCTTAAAACTGAATGTATTTTTTTAATTGAAGAATGATTTCTTTACAGAATTTTTTATAGAAATTAACAGAATTTTCTGTCAAACATCAATATGAATCAGCCATAGGTGTATATATGTTCCCTGCCACTTGAACCTCCCTCTCATCTCCCCCCCACATCCCACTCCTCTAGGTTGATAGAGCCCCTGTTTGAGTTCCTTGAGTCATACAGAAAATTACCATTTGTTATCTAATTTACATATGGTAACATAGGTTTCCATGTTACTCTCTCCATACATCCCACCCTCTCCTCCCCCTGGCCGTGTCTGTAAGTCTGTTCCCTATGTCTGTTTCTTCATTGTTGCCCTGCAAATAAATCCATTAATACCATCTTTCTAGATTCCATATATATGCATTAATATACAATATTTATCTTTCTCTTTCTGTATTACTTCACTCTGTATAATAGGCTCTAGATTCATCCATCTCGTTAGAGCTGACTCAAATGAAATGCATTCCTTTTTATGGCTGGGGAATATTCCATTGTGCATATGTACCAGTTTCTTTATCCCTTCATCTGTTGATGGACGTCCAGGCTGCTTCCATGTTCTAGCTATTGTAAACAGTGCTGCAATGAACATTGCGGTACATGTGTCCTTTCCAATCTTGGCTTCCTCAGGTTATATGCATAGTAGTGGGATTGCTGGGTCATATGGTGGTTTTGTTCCTAGTTATTTAAGGAGTCTCCATACTATCTTCCATAGTGGCTGAATCAGTTTACATTTCCACCAATAGTGAAAGAGGGTTCTTTTTCTGCACATCCTCTCTATCATTTATTATTTGTAGACTTTTTAATGATGGCCACTCTGACAGATGTGAGGTGATCTCATTCCAGTTTTGATTAGCATTTCTTTAACAAAGAGCAATGTTGAGCATCTTCATATTTGTTAGCCAACTGTATGTATTCTTTGGAGAAATGTCTGTTTAAGTCTTTTTGCCACTTTTTGATTGGGTAGTCTGTTTTTCTAGTATGGAGTGGTATGAGCTGGTTCTATGTCAGTTGCTTCATTTTCTATTTTCTCCCATCATGGAGGTTGTCTTTTCACCTTGCTTATAGTTTCCTGTCCAAAAGCTTTCAAGTTTAATTAGGTCCCACTCATTTATTTTTGTTTTTATTTCCATTACTTGAGGTGGGTCATAGAGAGTCTTGCTTTGATGAGTGTTCTGCCTATGTTTTCCTCTAATAGTTTAATAGTATTTGGTCTTACATTTAGGTCTTTTATCCATTTTGAATTTATCTTTGTGTATTGTATTAGAAAGTGTTCTAATTTCATTCTTTTACATGTAGTTGTACAGTTTTCCAAGCACCATATATTGAAAGGGCTATCTTTGCCTCATTGTATATTCATGCCTCCTTTGACAAAAATAAGATATCCATAGGTGTGTGGGTTTACTTCTGGGCTCTTTTTCCATTGATCTATATTTCTATTTTTCTCTCAGTACCATACTGTTTCATTGTTAATATATAGGAATGCAAATTATTTCTGTGTATTGATTTTGTATCCCACAAATTTGCTAAATTCACTGATTAGCTGTAGTAATTTTCTGATAGTATCCTTAGGGTTTTCTATGTATAGTATCATGTCATCTGCAAACAGTGAGAGCTTTAATTCTTCTTTTCCAATCTGGATTCCTTTTATTTATTTTGCATCTCTGATTCCCATAGCTAGGACTTCCAAAATTGTGTTAATAATAGTGGTGGGAGTGGACACATTTGTCTTATTCCTGATCTTAGAGAGAATGCTTTCAGTTTTTAACCATTGAGAATGATGCTGCAGGCTTGTCATATATAAGTTCAGTTAAGTTGCTCAGTCAAGTCTGACTCTTTGCAACCCCATGGATTGCAGCACACCAGGCTTCCCTGTCCATCACAAACTCCCAGAGCTTACTCAAACTCATGTCCATCCAGTCAGTGATGTCATCCAACCATCTCATCCTCTGTCGTCCCCTTCTCCTCCTGCCTTCAGTCTTTCCCAGCATCAGGGTCTTTTCCAGTGAATTATTTCTTCGCATCAGGTGGCCAAAGTATTCGAGTTTCAGCTTCATTTCCTTTAGGATGGACTGATTGGATCTCCTTGCAGTCCAAAGGACTCTCAAAGAGTCTTCTCCAACATCACAGTTCAAAAGCATCAATTCTTTGGTGCTCAGCTTTATTTTTTTTTAATTAATTTTTTTTGAGTTTTTTTTAATTAATTTTTATTTTTTTAGTTTGTTTTGCTTTACAATACTGCATTTGCTTAGCTACACATCGACATGGATCAGCCACGAGTGTACATGAACTCCCAATCCCGACTCCCACCTCCCCCTTCCTGCCCCACACCATTTCTCTGGATTATCCCTGTGCATCAGTCCCAAGCATCCTGCATCCTGCATCGAACCTAGATTTGATGAACCGGCGATTCATTTCACTTATTATATCATACAAGTTACACTGCCACTCTCCCAAATCATCCCACCCTCTCCCTCTCCCACAGAGTCCAAAAGGCTGTTCTATACATCTGTGTCTCTTTTGCTGTCTCACGTACAGGTTTATCATTACCATCTTTCTAAATTCCATATATATGTGTAAGTATACTGTTTTTCTTTCTGGGTTACTTCACACTGTATAATCGGCTCCAGCGTCATCCACCTCATTAGAACTGATTCAAATGTATTCTTTTTAATGGCTGAGTAATACTCCATTGTGTATATGTACCACAGCTTTCTTATCCATTCATCTGCTGATGGACATCTAGGTAGCTTCCATGTCTTGGCTATTATAAATAGTGGCTCAGCTTTCTTTATAGTCCAACCACATCCATACATGACTACTGGAAAAACCATACCCTTGACAAGATGGACCTTGGCAAAGTAATATCTCTGCTTTTTAATATGCTGTCTAGATTGGTCATATCTTTTCTTCCAAGGAGTAAAGTCTGTATATGATATGTTGAGGTAGGTTCCTTCTATGCCCATTTTTTGAAGAGTTTTTATCATAAAAGCTCTTTTTATGAGTCAAAGGCTTTTTCATCTATTATGATTTTCATATGACTTTTATCTTTCAATAAATATGTTAATATGATGTATCACATTGATTTTTCTGTATATTAAATACTTGCATCCCTGTAATAAACCCAACTTGATCGTGGTGTATGAGCTTTTTAACGTGCTGTTAAATTTTTGTTTGCTAGACTTTTGTTGAGGATTTTTGCATCTATGTTCATCAGTGATATTGGCCTGTAGTTTTCTTTTTTGTGTTGTCTTTTTCTGGTTTTGGTATGAGGGTAATGATGGCCTCATAGAATGAGTTTGGAAGTGTTCCTTCCTCTGCAACTTTTTGAAAGAGCTTTAGAAGGATAGACATTAGCTCTTCTCTAAATGTTTGATAGAATTCACCTGTGAAGCCATCCAGTCCTGGGCTTTTGTTTTTAAGTAGATTTTTGATCACAGTTTTGATTTCAATGCTTGTAATTGAGTTGTTCATAATTTCTATTTCTTCCTGGTTCAGTCTTAGAAGACTGAAATTTTCTAAGAATCGTCCATTTCTTCCAGATTATACATTTTATTGCCATACAGTTGCTCATAGTAGCCTCTTATACTCCTTTGTATTTCTGCATTGTCTGTTATAACCTCTCCTTTTCCATTTATATTATTTTATATTATTATTTATATTATTATCTATATTATTTTTCATTTATAATTTTGATTTGATTCTTTTCTCATTTTTTCTTGATGAGTCTTGTCAGTTTTGTTTATCTTCTCAAAGAACCAGCTTTTAGTTTTATTAATCTTTGCTATTTTTTTTTCATTTATTTCTGTTCTGATCTTTCTTTCCTCTGCTAACTTTGGGTTTTTGTTCTTCTTTTTCCAGCTGTTTTAGGTGTAAAATTAGGTTGTCTGTTCAATGTTTTTCTTATTTCTTGAGGTAGGATTGTATTACTGAACTTCCCTCTTAGAACTGCTTTTGCTACATCCCATAGGTTTTGAGTTGTTGTGTTTTCATTGTCATTTGCTTCTGGAAATTTTCTTGATTTCACTTTTTATTTCTTCAGTAATCTGTTGGTTATTTAGAAACGTATTGTTTAATCTCCATGTGTTTGTGTTTTTTAGTTTTTTTGTTGTAGCTGATATCTAGTCTCATAGTGTTGTCATCAGGAAAGATGCTTGATATGATTTCAATCTTCTTAAATTTACTGAAAGTTGATTTGCAGTCTATCCTGGAGAATGTTCCATATGCACTTGAAAAAAGATGTGTTCTGCATTTGGATGGAATGTCCTGAAGACATAAATGAGATCCAAACGTCTGCCTCCAATGCAGGAGACCCGGGTTCGATCCCTGGGTTGGGAAAGTCCCCTGGAGACAGAAATGGCAACCCACTCCAGCATTCTTGCTTGGAGAATCTCATGGACTGAGGAGCCTGGTGGGCTGCGGTCCATGGGGTCACAAAGAGTCGGACACGACTAAGTGACTTTACTTACTTACTTCCTTATTAATTTTCTGTTTTGATGATCTGTCCTTTGGTACAATTGGGGTGTTAAAGTCTCATACTACTATTGTGTTACTGTGAATTTCTCAATTTATGTCTGTTAGTGTTTGCCTTATCTATCGAGTTACCCCTATGTTGGGTGCATAGATATTTACAATTGTTAGGTCTTCCTCATGGATTGATCCCTTGATCATTACATAGCATCCTTCCTTATCTCTTGTAGTATTCTTTAAGGTCTATTTTGTCTGATATGAAGATTGCTACTCCAGCTTTCTTTTGACTTTCACGTCCATGAAATATTTTTTTCATCCTCTCATTTTCAGTCTATCTGTGTCTGTAGGTCTGAAGTGGGTTTCTTGTAGACAGCATAATATAGGTCTTGTTGTACCCATTCAACCAGTCTATGTCTTTTGGTTGAAGCATTTAATCCATTTATATTTAAAGTAATTATTGATATATATGCTCCTATTGCCATTTTCTTAATTGTTTGAGATTTGTTTTTGTAGATCTTTTCCTTCTCTTGTATTTCCTGAATATATAAGTCCCTTAACCTTTGTTGTAAAGCTGGTTTGGTGGTAGTAAATTTTCTTTTTTTGCTTGTCTGTAAAGCTTGATTTCTCCATCAGTTTTGAATGAGACGCCTGCCAGGTAGAATAATCTTGGTTGTAGGTTTTTCTCTTTCAGTATTTTATTTTATTTTATTTTATTTTCATTTTGATTTTTAATTTTCATTTCCCTAATCACAAGTGCTGTTTGGCACATTTTTAAGGTTTTTGGTTATTCATATATCTTTGGTGAAGTGTACATATTCGAATATTTTACCTATTTTTATTGGGCTTTTTGTTTCTTTGTAGTGTAGATTATTACTTTATTATTGTTCTAATAAATTATAATCATCAAATATCACTATAATTATATATTTATTATAGTTTTATCACATATACAATTATTTTAAATTTAAAATCATTATTTTATGTAATTTTCCTTAATTATTTATTTTAATTATATCTTTCAGTATTTTAAATATATCCTGCCATTCCCTTCTGGCCTTCAGAGTTTCTGCTGAAAGATCAGCTGTTAAACATAAGGGTTTCTCTTGTATGTTACTTGTTACTTTTCTCTTGCTGCTTTCAATATTCTTTCTTTGTGCTAAATATTTGTTAGTTTGATTAGTATGTGTCTTGGCATGTTTATTCTTTCTTTTGTCATATTTGGGACTCTTTGCACTTCATGGACTTGACTGACTATTTTCTTTCCCATGTTGGGGAAATTTTCAACTGCAATCTCTTCAAAAATTTTCTCATACACTTTATTTTTCTCTTTTTCTTCTGGGACCCCTAAATTTGAACGTTGGTGCATTTAATATTGTCCCAAAGGTCTCTGAGACTATTCCAATTCTTTTCATTCTTTTTCCTTTATTCTGCTCTTCAGCAGTTATTTTCACCATTTTACTTTCCAGCTCACTGATCCATTCTTCTGCTTCAGATATTGTGCTCTTGATTCCTTCTAGAGTATTTTTAATTTCAGTAATTGTGTTGCTTGTCCCTGTATGTTTATTCTTTAATTCTTCTAGGCCTCGTTCATTGATTCTTTCATTTTCTACATTCTATTTTCAAGGTTTTGGATCATCCTTACTATCATTATTCTGAATTCTTTTTCAGGTAGTCTGCCTATTTCCTCTTCATTTATTTGGACTTGTGTGTTTTTAGGTTGTTCCTTCCTTTGTGCAGTATTTCTCTGCCTTTCCTTTTTTTTTAAAAAAAAACTTACTGTGTTTGAGGTCTCCTTTTCCCACGCTTCAAGGTTGAATTTTTTTCTTTCTTGGCTTCTGGCCTCATTAGTTTGGTTCAGTTGTGTAAGCTTTGTGTGAAAGCGAAGTTGCTCAGTCATGCCCAACTCTTTGTGACCCCATGGACTGTAGCCTACGAGGCTTCTCAGTCCATGGAATGTTCCAGGCAACAGTACTGGAGTGGGTTGCCATTTCCTTCTCTAGAGGATCTTCCCAACCCAGAGATTGAACCTGGGTCTCCTGCATTGCAGGCTTTACCATCTAAGCCACCAGGGAAGACTCTAGCTTTGTGTAGGGTATGATTTTTGCTTGTATTATGGTGGGTGGAGGTGAGGTTTTTTTTTTTTTTTTTTTTTTTCTCCTCTGATGGGCAGGGCTGAGTGAGGTGGTAATCCTGTCTGCTGATGATTGGGTTTGTATTTTTTGTCTTGTTTATTGTTTGGGTGAGGGTGTAAAGTGTGCTACTGGTAGTTGGGTGATGCTAGGCCTTGTATACAAGTAGTTGCCTTTGTGGAATTTTCATTATTTGATAATCCCTGGGGTTAAGAGTTCTCTGGTAGTCTAGGGTCTTGGAGTCAGCACTCCCACTCCAGAGGCTCAGGGCTTGATCTCTGGCTGGAAACAGGATTTCACATCTGGTTTGTTTTGGTATTAAATGGGATTAAAATAAATACACAAAAAAAGAGGAAGAAAACAAGCACTTCAGGCAAATGGCAATTACAAAATCAGGTAAATAATAATTAAAATAATGGAATATACACATACGTATATACCCATAAGCAGAACCAAAACAGTCCAAAAAAATTAAGCATAATAGATTGACCCTGCAAACAAAGGAAACCAAAAATGAAATCCACCAGTTAAGAACAAAACTAAAGTATAAACTGGAAAACAAAACTAAAGCAAAGTGCTACCTGGGGAATAAATCAACAAAAACAAAACAAATATGGTGAGAAAAAGAAAGAATAGAAATGCAAAGTTAATTAGAGGTAGATTGAGAAGATTTATGTATATTAAAGATTAACTGCAAAAGGAAAAGAACAGTGGGAAAAGCAAACAAAGGAATAAATGTAGAAAAATAATAACATTTAAAATTTTTAATTAAAATTAAAAGAAAGGGGAAAAAAGAACAGAACCACAAAAAGCCAACATTGAGGCAGAAGCATATAACAGAAATAAAATGTTTGATTTAAAAAAATATTCTCAAAAGTGTAAATAGATTTAATAGTTTTAGTGAAATTGACAACTACAACAGCAAAGGGGGGTGGAGAAGGGGGAAAAATTAATAATAAATCCAGAAGAAACTACAGTAAAAGTCAAAATATAAGAATAATAAATGCTTCTCTAGAGTCTCTCCTATCAGTGTACTTTCCCTCACTGGGAGTCACAGTCCACCTTGCCTCCCTAGATGCATTCCAACACTGCTGGTCTCTGGACCTGCTGTGGGGGCAGCTCAGACTCTAATCTGGTCCTACTCCTGAGTGTTTTTGCTTCCAATATCCAGAGCTGTCAGAACTAGTGGGTGCATTGTTTTGTTTTTGTTTTCTTTTTGAGAACTCTCGATTTTTTTTTTAATATATTCCATAGACACAGAATCTGCCTAGTTGATCGTGTAGATTTAATCTACAGCTTGTACAGCTGATGGGAGGTTTTGAGTCTTCTTCCTTAGCCACACTGTCCCTGGGTTTCAACTGTGGCTTTATCTCCATCTCTGCATGTGGGTTGTCCATAGAAGCTTGCTCCTGAGGTGCCCAGGAGGACCTGGGTTTGCCCCATTGAGTGCCAGCCGTGGAAATGGTACAGCTGCTTGGATCACAGGGGCCTTGGCAGCACCAGGTACTCAGGGGAGCTGGTGGCTAGGGCAGCAGAAAATATGCTGAGAACCCCCAGACAGAGAAGCCTGGCAGGCCACAGTTCACAGGGTCACAAAGACTTAGTCACCACTGAAGCAACCCACATGCACAGATGCAGGCCTTTTTCTAGCCTGTGGCAGTTCTGCCCCAGTGAGGATTGAGTGTGAAAGTGGCGCAGCTGCTGGACAGTGCCAATTGTGCAGGGACACAGACTGCCTCAGCTGCAGCTATGGCTCTATGAGAGTCTTTTTCTAACCTCTGGCAGCTAGCAATCAGAAGGCCTCTTTGGCTAGTCCTTTTCTGTTGCTCCGCCCATTCATGCACTTAGAGGTCTCCCCTGCCTGGGGTCCTTCTCTGTTGCTTGGTGCATCAGGCACATGAAGGGCTCCTCTGGCTGGGATCCTTCTCTGTTGTTCCATGCCTCAAGCACTTGAAAGGCCAGCATTTCTATTGTTCATGGGATGGAGTTGGTCTTACTGTGTGAGGAGAGGCTACCATGATGGCTTCATCCCCTATGCATGACTCAGCAGTATCTGCTTGCTGCCATGGCTGCCTGACTTTTCTCCACAGGCATTTCTCACCACAACCTCCTCCCTCATGTCCCCTCAGGCTGCCTACCTGCAGTCAACAGCAGGCTTTGCCTTGGGATTGGTCCACAATCCGCACACGTCAGCTCCCAGCCACTGTGCCTTTTAGGGGAACTGCAACCCTGTCTGGGGTATGAATGGCTGCAGAAAGGAATGTCTATGTGATTATCATTCCATTTAGGCTGTCACAGATCAGCTGCCCTACTCTCAGCCTCAAATGTTTCTCCTAGTCACAAATAAATACCCTGAGATTGGACCCCTGCTTCAGTTCCCCCACCCACTGAGCGCAAGTCCAGTCTTATTAATTCTTCTGTTTTTCCTCCTTGTTCCTTCATCCTAGCAAGTTTTGCATGGTCCTATATATTCTTTTCCGTTGGTCAAGTACTCCTGCTTGCTCTCAGCTGGTGGTCTGCAATCACTTCTGTGTCTGAAGGTGTATTCCTGATGTATCCATAGAGAGAGATATATTCCATGTCCACCTATTCCTCTGCTATTTTCTTCCTCATGTTTGTATTCCTTGACAACCTTCATCCTCAATCTCCTCCCACCAATTCTCTGCCTTTAGTAACCACAAATACATTTGTCTTGTTACCAATGTGTCCTAAAGTAGCAGTTGCCCCGAGTCCACCCAGCTATAGCCCTGGGGATGGCTGTGTTCTTTTCCACTGCCTTGAGCTATGCTCAGTGAAGGTGGGGGAGAGCCTGAAATTCTCCTGATGGGAGTCTGAAAGATAAAGCTTGAGAAGAGGGGTTTGAGAGGTCCAGGAATGGATGTCGCCAAACTGATTAATGCATGACCATGCATGGGCACCAATTAAAATCTCAAAATACTTCCAATCTTAGTGGGTAAACAGTCACTGAGCTGAGGTCACCCCAAGTACCCATGCCATAACCAGGAGCTAAAGGGCTTTTATCTGGCATTTTGAACTTCATCTCCTAGAAAACTCTGTAAAAGCAATCCAGTTAAAAAATAATTTCTAATTTTCCTTATTATGGCTACTTAGATACACCTATCACTTAAAAGTGGACATTTAATTTCCAAACACATAGGGTTTTTAAAGTATCTTTATTAATTTCTCGTTTAAATGCTTTGTTAAAATGGCAACCCACTCCAGAATTCTTGCCTGGAGAATCCCATGGACGGAGGAGCTTGGTGGGCTACAGTCCACGGGTCACAAAGAGTCAGACATGACTGAGCGACTTCACTTTCACTTTCTGTGCAATTACACTCTGATTTTTTTCAGTCTTCTACTTTTTGAGGCTTTCGATTGTTTAGTCAAAGATCCTTCTTGGTAAATGTCACATTACACTTGTGGAACTATATGTAACTTTGTTCTGTATTTTCTAAGTCTCGTGTAAATGTGTTTTCATACTATTAAAATTTTTTAAAAAAATTATTTAAAGAAAGGGAAGATGGATAATTTGATGCCTCTGAGCTGAAAGCTTCCTTTTCTGGTAGCTGCAACTGTTATGGAGATGCATAACAGGCTGGCCTTTGTCAGGTAGGACTTTCAGCACATGAGGATAAATCTTTGTTCCTGGAAGCCCAGGTCCTACATGACACAGCACAACAATAAAAGAAAGGAAAGTCTTCAAGACTGTACTTTCAGTCCAAAGAGAAATATAACACCAGGTCCCAGGATTCATCCAAGGCCAAGAGGAGGAACTGATGTCTGAAGGATCTATCTTGGAGGACTGTGACACTCCTGAGAGCAGGGGCAACATAGAGCAATATTACATAGGTTTTGTGGGTACAACTGAGGCAGAGGAGGGACAACTTATCTAATGTATGGGCTTTTAATTGCCAAAGAATACTGATAGTCCAAAAAGAGCAAAAATTTGTAATGCAGATCTATATTACTAGCCAAATATAATAATAAATGCATGCTAACTTACTCAAAACAAAAGAAATAAGAAATACTTATTATAATTATAATCAAATGCACAATAATATTTTGTTGTACTTGTTTTATCACATAACTATCAATGAGGCCATTGTGACTGAATCAGAGAGAGAGCAAGGGAGAGAGGGGAGATGAGATCTGAGAAAATCAGCGGGGTCTACACTAGGGAAAGCCTTGGTGGGAGCTGATTTTTTTAAACTGTAGTAAAATACAGGTCAGGCTTCCCTGGTGATTCAGTGGTAAAAAAAAAAAGAAAGAAAGAAAGAAAGAAAATCTGCCTGTCAATGAAGGAGACACGGGTTCTATCCCTGGGTCAAGATGATCCCCTGGAGAAGTAAATGACAACAGACTCCAGGATCCTTGCCAGGGAAATCCCATGGACAGAGGAGACTGGCAGGTTACAGTCCATGGGGTCCCATAGAGTTAGATATGACTCAGCAACTAAAACAACAAACAAAACACAAAACTTATCAGAACCATTTTTAAGTGTACAGTACAGTAGTGTTAGATATATACATAGCTGTGCAACCAGTCTTTAGAATTTGCAAAACTGAAGTTCTATGCACATTAACCAATCGCTCTCCATTTCCATCTACCCCAGGTGTTAGCAACTACCATTCTACTTTCTGTCTTTAAATATTTGACTATTCTGTGCAAGTAATATAAGCAAAATTATCCTGTATTTGTTATTTTGTGACTGGTCTATTTCATTCAGTATAATGTCCTCAAGTTTCACCCATGTTGTGCCATGTGTCTGAGTTTCCTTCTGTGAAAGCCTGAATGACATTCCCTTGGGTAGATGTACCACATTTGGCTTATCACTCATTCAGTTCAGTTCAGTCACTCAGTCGTGTCCAACTGTTTATGACCCCATGAACTTCAACACGCCAGACCTCCCTGTCCGTCACCAACTCCAAGAGTTTACCCAAACTCATGTCCAATGAGTCGGTGATGCCATCTAACCATCTCATCCTCTGTCATCCCCTTCTCCAGCCCTCAATCTTTCCCAACATCAGGGTCTTTTCAAATGAATCAGCTCTTCGCATCAGGTAGCCAAAATATTGGAGTTTCATTTCAACATCAGTCCTTCCAGTGAACACCCAGGACTGATCTCCTTTAGGATGGACTGATTGGATCTCCTTGCAGTCCAAGGGACCCTCAAGAGTCTTCTCCAACACCACAGTTCAAAAGGATCAATTCTTTAGTGCTCAGCTTTCTTTATAGTCCAACTCTTACATCCATACATGACTACTGGAAAAACCATAGCCTTGCCTAGACGGACTTTAGTTGGCAAAGTAATGTCTCTGCTTTTTAATATGCTATCTAGGCTGGTCATAACTTTCCTTCCAAGGAGTAAATGTCTTTTAATTTCATGGCTGCAATCACCATCTCAGTGATTTTGGAGTCCAAAAAAATAAAGTCAGCCACTGTTTCCCCATCTATTTGCCATGAAGTGATGGGACTGAATGCTATGATCTTAGTTTTCTGAATGTTGAGCTTTAAGCCAACTTTTTCACTCTCCTCTTTCATTTTCACCAAGAGGCTCTTTAGTTCTTCACTCATTAGGATTTTAGTTTTTACACAGATCAGGCAATGTGCTAGGTGCTAGGGGTCTGGCAGGACAAAGATAAACTAGATTGTCCCATTCCCTGACCTCATGGAGGTCACAATCTTGAGGAAATGGGGATAAATAATAAATGTTCATACAGAAGATAACCAGGGCTGTGATATGTTAAGCACTGGATATTGTGGGTACCAGAAGTAGTCCTTGAACTAGTGTGAGAGTTCTTGGGGGAGCAGGCATCTAAGTGAGGACCTGAAGGATGATCAGGAAATTACCCAGATAAGGAGAGAAGAGGAGAAACATCCAGACAGAAGTGACTGCATGTGCAAAGATCCCAGAATAAGAATGTATGACAGGGCGGAGAAACTGTAAGTGGTTCAACAAGCTGGAAATGAAGCGTACATTGATGACAAATGGAGAGATTCCAAGTAGACTGCATTCCCCAAAGTTCAACCACCCCTTCCCTGGGCCAGTAAGGGTAAAAGGGTATATAGCAAGCAAAAATGGGGGCAAAATGGGTGGGGGCAAAAATGTGTGGGCAAAATGTTGGGGACATGTTGGAAAGGTGGGTATAGAAGGGTCATTTCTAATCAAAAGGTAAGGAGTTCCTTTATAATAGAGGTGACATTTAAGTCTGAATTGAAGATGAATAAATGCTCACCTGGTACAGAGAGAATGGCATCTATAAAGGAGCCCCACATGGACAAAGAAATCTGGGGTTTAGAAGTCTGGGGTTGTTCTTTCACCTCTCCTTAATGTGTGCCTTTTTTGTCTCCAGGTTTTAATGGACATGGTCTGAATGAGCCTCCTACAAGTAAATATCTTTGCATCCATCTTTCATTTCAACCTCATGGGTCTTTTGCCAAGCTTTTCTTTTCATTCAGAAAGGGAGCTTTCCCCAAACTCAGACTGGTCTCCTGAGTGGAGCCAAGATGTCAGTGGGAGGAAAAATGCTCAGCCTTTGGTCTTTTTTTGCACCTGCAGCAATGGTAATGGCTTGTCAAATTTTATTTTCTGTATTTTTCTGGGTTAGAAGGGTATATTTGAGCAATAATTTCCTACAGAAATGAGTTGAAGTTCTATAATGAGCTTGTAATTTATGACTCCTACTAACAAATTTTCCTATGGGTGCCTCAGAAGTATCAAGGTAAAGATGTAAACACGGGTGACTATTCACTATTAATGGTGAAATTTGCATTTTTTTATTCAACGCCTCCCTAATGTATTTTTCCATCCATTTTTCTATCCTACCAGTTATCTCTTCTCTGAAATACAAATCTCCCTCTCTCCATTCCTTCTTTTCTTTTTCCTTCATTTCTTTCATCCATCCAAATAACCGTTCACTTGTTTGTCCTTCTTTTGTTCTGTGCTTCCATTCATTTCTCAACTTTTCTTCCTGGTATTTATTCTTCTTTCCTCCTCTTTGACTCTCCTTATATCTCCATCTATCTGTCCTCTTTGTTTACTCTCTTTCTTGTTTACCCACTCACACTCTCTTGGATTCATTTCATTCATTGTGTGAATAAGAGGCTTGCTCTACTCACAAAATCACTCCTATTTACACAATCACTCCTTCCCTCACTCTGATTAGTGGTACACCTTTAAATGGTTGTCCTTGGACAAATTTCTGGAACTCAGGTGAGCCTGGGGGGCTTTCTTCCATTCTATGGGGGACTTGGTTTTTCAGTTTGATGAAATGAAATTTTTTTTTTCTTTTGGAATCTGGTTCATTAAGTACCATATAACCATATTTAAGAAGCCAAAAGGTCAAGAAGATTTACTCATATGTTTTTTTCCAAGGGCTTTATATTTTTATCATTGAATTTAGGTCTTTATTTTCAGTTAATTTTGTGTAAGTTGTGAGTTGAGGGCCAACTTCATTTTTTTTTTTTTTAAACACATGGATATCTACTTGTTGCAGTGTTTTTTGTTAAGTCATCTATTTTTTCCCTGCTGTCTTGGAACTTCTATTGAAAATAAATTGTCTATAAATGTGTGTTTGTTTCTAGACAAAAAATCCTACTCTATTGATATAAATGTCTATATTATGCAAGTGGGTTGGGAAGATTCCCTGGAGGAGGGAGAGGCTACCCACTCCAGTATTCTGGCCTGGAGAATTCCATGGACTGTATAGTCCATGGGGTCGCAGAGTCACACATGACTGAGTGACTTTCACTTCATTTTATGCAAGTGGAATGCTCTTTTGATATCTGTAGCTTAGTAGCAATTTTTATAATTGGGAAGTGGAATTTTCCGAGTTTATTATTTCAGCTTATTGGTTTGGCTCTTCAAAGTACTTTGCAATGTTATATGAATTTTAAGATCAGCTTCCAAATTTCTATAGCAGAGCCAGCTGCAATTTTGACAAAAATTGTATTTAATCTGTAAATTAAATTAAGCAGTGTTTCCATCCTAATAATATTAAATCCTTGATTTATGAATATAAGATGCATTTTTGTTTATTTAGGTCTTTCTAAAATTTTTCAACAAAGTTTTATATTTTTCAAGTATGAATCTTAACAGTAGTTTTGTTCAATTTCTTCCCAGATTCTTGATATTTTATTCTTTGATTAATTATTTTTTAATTTCAATTTCAGAATGTTAATACCTGGCATTTAGAAATATAATGTTTGCATATTTGTATAATGTTGTCCAGAACTAATAAAATTCAGTAGTATTTAATTATATTTCTTAGAATTTTCAATATACAATATCTTATCATTTGTGAATAGAGAGAGATTAAGTACCAGAATACCTTATCTGTCTCCTGAGAAATCTGTTTGTGGGTCAACAAGCAATAGTTAGAACCAGACACAGTACAATGGACTGGTTCAAAATTGGGAAGAGTACAACAAAGCTATATTGTCACCCTGCTTGTTTAACTTACATGCAGGAAAATTATGTGAAATGCTAAGATGGTTGAATCACAAGATGGAATCAAGATTCCTGGGAGAAATATCAACAACCCCAGATATGCAGATGATACAACTCTAATAACAGAAAGAAAAGAGGAATTAAAGAGCACCTTGATGAGAGTGAAAGGACAGAATGAAAAAGCTGACTTGAAACTCAACATTAGAAAAAAAAGAAAAGAAACTTAAGGTCATAGCATCCATTCCCATCACTTCATGGCAAATAGAAAGGGAAATAGTGGAACCAGTAACAGATTTTATTTTCTTGGGCTTCAAAATCACTACGGATGGTGACTGCAGCCATGAAGTTAAAAGATGCTTGCTTTTTGAAAGGAAAGTTATGACAAACCTAAACAACGTTTTATAAAGCAGAGACATCGCTTTACCGACAAAGGTGTATATAGTCAAACTTATCATTTTTCCAGTAGTCATGTATGGATGTGAGGGTTGGACTGTAAAGGGGGCTAGGCACCAAAGAATTTATGTCTTTGAACTGTGGTGTTGGAGAAGATTCTTGAGAGTCCCTTGGACAGCAAGGAGATGAAACCAATCAATCTTAAAAGAAAATCAACCCTGAATATTCTTTGGAGGGACTGATGCAAAAGTTGAAGTTCCAATACATTGGCCACCTGATGTGAAAAGCTGATTCACTGGAAAACACCCAGATGTTGAATTTGAGCAAATCTGGGAGATAGTGGGAGACAGAGGAGCCTGGCATGCTGCAGCCCATGGGGTCACAAAGAGTCAAAAATGGCTTAGTGACTGAGTAACAGCAATTACAATTATTGCACAAACTACATTTATAGTTCAAGTTTCTTCCAGGTAAGATCCATGCATTACTCAGATTTTAAACTAATTTCACCTATTTTTAAAAAATTATAATGTAATATAAGAAATGTTTAATAAAATCATTTCCATGAGTAAGACATCATGCTGTGTTATCATTAGCTCTGCACCTAAAGAAAGGCCAGTTCTAGGGCAAGATACGTTGTTGCACAAGGCTAAGGAAAGCATGAGGGAGAATGCTCACCTCCTACTGGAAGGGCCCTGGACTGCCTATCAACTCTCTCAGGGATGAATATGGGATGATACATCATGGCATGAAAATCTGAAGAATGATATTGGCATAAGACTATACATTTTTGATGTACAGTGAAGGAAAATAAACCATTAGTGCAAAATGTCTTACTTTATAGTATTGTGACAGATCCCATGTTTAACATTTTCTTTAGAGCCCCTGTGACATCCTTATTCCTAAGACTATAGATTAAAGGGTTAAGAACAGGAGTGAGTATGGTGTAAAATACAGATACAGTCATATCCTTCTCAGGGGTGTGGTAGGAACTGGGGAGCATGTAGGTATAGAGTGCAGCTCCAAAGAACAGGATGACCACAGTCATGTGGGAAGAACAAGTAGTGAAAGCCTTCTTCCTGCCCTCTGCTGAATTCATCCTGTGGATGGTGAGGAGGATGAATAAATAAGAGCTTGAAATGACTGTCACAGGAATGAGGAGCATGAGGACACAGCACAGGTACATGAGTGTCTCATACAGGGAAGTGTCTGAGCAGGAAAGCTTCATTACAGCAGGGACCTCACAGAAGAAGTGATGGATCTCCCTGGTTTTGCAGAAGGGGAAGGTCATGGTGACTGGTGTGAGCATAAAGCCATCCACTGATCCCAGGAACCAGCAGCCAGACACCAAGAGGTGACACACTCTATGGTTCATGAGAATAGAATAACGGAGTGGATGACAGATGGCCACATAGCGGTCATAGGCCATGGCAGCCAGAAGAAAAAATTCTGAACCTACTAGAGTCAAATAGAGAAACATCTGCATTCCACATTCAGAGGCTGAAATCTCATTCACACCCATGACCTGGTCCATGAGCATCTTCGGCACAGTGACAGAAATGTACATCACATCCATGAGGGACAATTGACTAATAAAAAAATACATGGGAGTTTGGAGATGGGCATTAAAATGTATCAGAAGGATCAGGATGCTATTACCAGACAAAGCCATCGGAAAATCACAAAAATGACCACACAAAGGAGAGCTGGATGCTTGGATTGACTGAAGAATCCCACGAGGATGAAATCCAACTGTCCAGTGTAGTTGGCCACCCAGGTGGAGTTGTCCATAAAGTTTCACCTAGATAAGCAAGGAGAGCTTTGTAATTAATAGATTGCTCATGCAATATGACCGCCTGATATTAATGTTTAGTGAACTTCTGCTGCATGTGTGTTTGTGTTTTTGTCTGTGTGTGCATGCACACCTGCATGCACAGCCATGTATGCAATCAAGTGATGCTAATAAGAGGAGATGTTAGGAGGTTGTAGATTTGAGGATTGTAAGATTCCTGCAATTCAATACATTCTTTGAAAGAGAAAGAATTCACAACTTGTCTTTCAGTGAATATATTGTGGGTTAAAACAATCAGTTACTAACAGTAAGTTTGCCAAAGTTCAATGTCATGAGATTTCCTGACGCAAACTCTACATAAATATATATTTAAGCAAATAAGAGTATATAAATATAAATAAGTATAATTTATATTTCCAATTTTAACTCTGGGTGAGCAGTTTCATCGGAGAAGGCAATGGCAACCCACTCCAGTGTTCTTGCCTGGAGAATCCCAGGGACGGGGGAGCCTGGTGGGCTGCCATCTATGGGGTCGCACAGAGTAGGCCACGACTGAAGCGACTTAGCAGCAGCAGCAGCAAGCAGAGTTTCATAAAAAATCCCATCTCTGTTTTATCTAGTGCATGCTTCTGCAACATCATCTCCTCATAGTTCCTAGCATTTATTTCAAATATCAGGGAACAGAACTAGCATTTAGAAGGTCACATCCATTTACAAGACAAGGCATTCATTGTTTTGCAAGCATTATCTGCTTTATTGCCTACAGCAATCAAGTTTTCATGGAAAAAGAGATGTGTGAAGGAAAACTGAACAACACTGAGAAGTCTCTGACTCCATGTAATGTTCTGTCCCATATCTTGCTACTCACAATACATATCTGTGTTCAATGCTGAAGACAAATAGAAAAATTAAACTTGTTGATTCTGAACTCAGGCAATTTGGTAGCAAAAAGTAAGAAAAAAATTTGCCTCCCTTTTGAATAGGGAGGTGTCCTAGTTATTCAGTGTCACTTGAAACACAGTGACTTTCATTTACCAAAGAAATGAAAAGTCCCACTTCCCACTTGCCCTCTGCTCTCTTTTCATTTACTCAACAAATAGATTGAGGTGTTCACTTGTACCAGCCACTGCACTGGTCCTTGCTTCATTCTGACCACAAATAGACTCAATCACAGATGTAATTTCATCTTGTGTGATTATGACTTAAGAAGGTCATAATCAGTCAATGAGGGATAAATATTACATAAATATTATTTAAACTAGAATATTAAATGACATACAAAATAAATTATTAAGAACAGTAGGGAAAAAATACACCTGAACTTTCTTAAGAGAATGAGTAGTATTTCCTAAAATTTCTATCAGGCAGATTATATTTTGGAGCTTTTCATTTTCTGACATGTTAAATGTTAATTATAAATCCTTATCAACAAGAGGAAATATTGGCTCCACTTTCTGAAAAGAGTTTAGAAATGCTTATGATGCAGTAGTATTTCAAGTAGAATTTCCAAGTTTCAAATATATTTTACATATATTTTATATATTACAATACTCAGCTTATTAACAATCCCATGTTCTGGAGTGATGAAGCTGCAGACAACTTTGAAAGTGAATTTGGTGATTTAACGTAGATATACAACAAATTTGCCACACATTGCATTAACATAGATTTCTGTCAATTTCTACCTTCACTGGCAAATGAATGCTGAGCTCCATCTGTGTAAAATTTTAAAACTGTACAATTAAGATGAAATTAAATGGCAGCTCATTCCAGTATCATTGCCTGGAAAATCTCATGGACAGAGGAACCTGGTGGATTGCAGTCCATGGGGTCGCAAAGAATTGGGCATGACTGAGCGACTAACACACACACACACACAAGGCGAAATTACATCTGTGATTGAGTCTATTTGTGGTCAGAATGAACAAGGACCAGTGCAGTGGCTGGTACAAGTGAACACCTCAATCTATTTGTTGAGTAAATGAAAAGAGAGCAGAGGGCAAGTGGGAAGTGGGACTTTTCATTTCTTTGGTAAATGAAAGTCACTGTGTTTCAAGTGACACTGAATAACTAGGACACCTCCCTATTCAAAAGGGAGGCAAATTTTTTTCTTACTTTTTGCTACCAAATTGCCTGAGTTCAAAATCAACAAAATGGTGCTTATTAAACTTAGTAATTATTAACAGTAGTAGTAGAGTAGTAACAAATCTTACATTAATCTGGCAGCTTCTAAGCAATTGTTTTCTTGCATTACTGTGCTTTGTGTCCCCAAGAGCCTATGAAGTACATACTCATCTTGTTTTCTCCTTTTACAAATTAAATAATTCAGGTTCTTGGGGCATATGCCTAGATTTGTGCCTCGGCTCAGGAGTTGGGACACAGAGTCTGTAATACTACATAAATACTGTAGAACCCACTGTTCCCTCCACAGTCTACAGTTTGGGTATTAGCTACCAACTTTAGATTTCCTCTAGGAAACAGATATGATTGAGACATTTATTTCAGTGTTCTAACATCCAGAAATAACACCCATACCAAGTAAAATTAGTCTCTTTTCTTCTATTAATTTCAGTCTCAAGAAAAGAAATTACAATAATGTAGAAGGGTGTGCATTCTTTTGTCTGTATATAACTGGAAATCAAAACTTGTATCCTAATATGTTGCAGTAAATAAATGTAATATGAAAGATTCAAGAAAAAAAAAAAACATTTGCTTCTCTCCAGAGAAATAGATGATAGTGAAAAAATTTAGAAATAAGTTCAAACATTAACAGAATGTGACAGAAACCCAGGTAAAAATAATATTAGTTACCCTTTTGATTCTTTTTTCCTGTCTTCCTATCTGATTGACCTCAAAATCAGATGATGCCAAAAGCCTCATCTAGAAGGACTAATGGAAAGTGGCCATAATTAACTATATAAAAAGAAACAGGAGAGTGACATCATCCTGGTTTTACTATGCCCATCAAGGGAGTGGAATATGGTCTTCTATAGATAAATTCCCTCTGGGTCTTTGTAGAATAATGAAATCAAGAGAGTTAAAAGTAACAAATATCTGTACTTCATTTTCCTGATTGTTTTTCTCATTTTTAGCCACTTTTGTTATTAAAGTAGAACTCTTAACCAATATTAACAATAATCTTAAATCTTTACCATCATCAATAAATTGTCTATGAAATAGGTATTAGCTTATATCTCTAATATAAGCCTTAGCCTTTTCACATTAAAAGTTATATATATATATATATATATATATATATATCCCCATGTAATCTTCAAGAATATTTTGTGAAGTATTGGTGCTTGCCTTATCTTTCACAGATATAGACCCTGAAACTCATAGTCTAATTTATATGTTAAAAAGAGTACCAATAATCAGTAATGTAGTTGAGATAAATTTGAGAGGATCTCCTTTATATCTTCATCTGGATCACTCTTCATTATTAATGATTTGCTGATTGTGTTCTTTCTTTTGTTACTCAGCTGCAATCTGTGTTGTGTTGCATTTTAGGGTTTTTTTTTTTAATTGAAATGTCAACATCTTGTTTATAGAAAAATATATATTTAAAAAAAAAAACAGAAACCATTACAAAGAAAATATTTTAAGGGGCCATAATCTAATCTATCAGACAAACATCATGCTTTAACAGTTTTATTTTGCCTTGAGATTACAAATAATGGACTTCCCTAGTGGCTCATATGGTAAAAGCATCTGGCTACAATGCAGGAGACCTGGGTTCGATCCTTAGGTCAGGAAGATACCCTGGAGAAGGAAATGGCAACCCACTCCAGTACTTTTGCCTGGAAAATCCCATGGACAGAGGAGCCTCATGGGCTGCAGTCCATGGGGTCACAAAGAGTCGGACATGACTAAGCAACTTCACTTCACTTCACAAACTGTATATCACACACCAGGTAATTGGGATAAACAAGGCAACAAGAAGCAACCTCACCATCATGAAACTTGCAGCAAATTCTTCTGAACCTTTTCCTATTTGTGTGCTCTCAAACTATGTTGATTATTTTTCCATGCCATCTTTTGTCCATGACATCCTTGTCTAGAGAGTGACTCCGGTTTAAAAGGCCTACACTCGGGGACTCGAGCTTCCCACGTCCTCCAGGGTTTCAGGCTGCAAATGGTTTGTTCTAACCACTTTGCCACATGGTTTCCCTGAAGACTCTGATGGTGCAAACCCTGGGAGGCTCTAGATAGTGAGGAAAAAAGGAAGAAATTGCATCTTTTTTTCTTGTTTCTGACGAATATCTCTGGCAGCAGCTGTAAGCTATTGAGAAACATGCAGGAACTGGAGGTTCCAGTACCTCAAAGGCAGTTTCAGTGTCATTAGTGGGAAGCAGGACTCTGGGCTGCAGCAGGGAAGGGTCCCCTCAGTAACCATAGAATGCAGCGTCTCAGTCGGCTCAACAGTGTGGGGAATGTGGGGCTCCAGTGTTTGGCAAAGTCTTGACATTTCCTTCACTTTTCCCCCAGCTTTCACTCCAGCCCATTGACATCCCCATAACCAATCCCTTGAGGTAAATTTTTTCACTTCAAAGTGTGTAAAATGGGACCGGATATTAAATAATGGGGTTAATGTTCTATCAAATGAATATACATTAATTACAATTTCCCATAATATTGAATAATTGTGTTTCATTCACATTCTAAATTACAAGTTATGCTGTGGAAAAAAATGATAAAATATAGAAAACATTCTCTGAATGTAATTTCCCCTAAGATA
This sequence comes from Aepyceros melampus, assembly GCA_006408695.1. NCBI lineage: Eukaryota > Metazoa > Chordata > Mammalia > Artiodactyla > Bovidae > Aepyceros > Aepyceros melampus. The sequence goes on along the minus strand of SJXQ01005893.1, from coordinate 176,143 downwards.
ATTTATCAGAGGGTATAGAATACTTGTGGGTTTCCCTGTGAAAGATTGTTGCTGAATCATGCAAAGATACCAAGATTCTCGGCCTCTGGAGGAGAAAAAATCAACCCAGGGCCAGAGATGAGGCTTGATCGCTCAGAGATTTTGTGTAATAAAGTTTTATTAAAGTATAAAGGAGATAGAGCTTCTGACATAGACATCAGAAGGGGGTAGAAAGAGTACCCCCTTGCTAGTGTTAGCAATGGAGTTATATATTTCCAATGAATCCAAAGAATGTCTGGAGGTTGTAAAGAGCACATCAGACCTACATTCATAATTTACATTTTAAGATAACAGAATTAGCTAGAAGGTTTAGTCCAGAGACTGCCTTCAGGCAGGATACCTGGTTATTATATAATCCTTGTAAACCTACTCCCATAATTTACATTTTAAGATAACATGATTCAGTTCAGTCTGTCACTCATGTCCGACTCCTTGTGACCCCATGCACACCAGGCCTCCCTGTCCATCACCAACTCCCGGGGTTCACTCAAACTCACATCCATCGAGTCGGTGATACCATCCAGCCATCTCATCCTCTGTCATCCCCTTCTCCTCCTGCCTCCAATCCCTCCGAGCATCAGTCTTTTCCAGTGAGTCAACTCTTCGCATGAGGTGGCCAAAGTACTGGAGTCTCAGCTTTAGCATCATTCCTTCCAAAGAAATCCCTGGGCTGATCTCCTTCAGAATGGACTGGTTGGATCTCCTTGCAGTCAAGGGACTCTCAAGAGTCTTCTCCAATACCACACTTCAAAAGCATCAATTCTTCAGTGCTCAGCCTTCTTCACAGTCCAACTCTCACATCCATACATGACCACTGGAAAAACCTTGACTAGACGGAACTTTGTTGGTAAAGTAATGTCTCTGCTTTTGAATATACTATCTAAGTTGGTCATAACTTTCCTTTCAAGGAGTAAGCATCTTTTAATTTCATGGCTGCAGTCACCATCTGCAGTGATTTGGGAGCCCAAAAAATAAAGTCTGCCACTATTTCCACTGTTTCCCCATCTATTTGTCATGAAGTGATGGGACCAAATGCCATGATCTTCATTTTCTGAATGTTGAGTTTTAAGCCAACTTTTTCACTCTCCTCTTTCACTTTCATCAAGAGGCTTTTTAGTTCCTCTTCACTTTCTGCCATAACATAATTAGCCAGGTTTAATCCAGAGACTGTCCTCAGGCAGGATACATAATCCTAAGGAATGTAGAGGCAAAAAAAGAAAGTTTGTCCTTTCTTCCCCTTGAGAATTCCAGACCCCTTTCTCCTTGGGGACCCCTAGACTTCTTATCAATCTGCCTAGGAAATGACTCTCTCACCGCGTAGTTCAAACAGTAAAGAATCTGCTTGTAGTACAGGAGACCCAGGTTCAATCCCTGAGTCAGGAATATTCCCTGGAGTAGGGAATGGCAATCCCCTCTAGTATTCTAGCCTGGTGAATACTTCATACACAACACAGAATTGCTTTTCCACAAATGTCTTCAAATGTGCTATGATATCAAATTTCACTTGAACTACATTAAGTTGTATGTGCTTTTCCATCTCAGTCAATTTGATAGGCATATAATTAATACCTGCTATATTGCTGATCTTGTTTGTGACACCAATTGTCTTGCTGTTCACACTATTCACACTGTTCGCTGAACCCAGGGTAGACAAGGCATGAGCTAAGAGGCTAGAAGAGGACTCAAGGAACCACAGGAATGGCAGACACACTTATTCTCTCCTGGCTGGTGCAGCAGCCATAAAACAGCATCTCTCCTTGCTGAAGCAGCAGCCATAGCAGCAGTCATAACATAACACAACATAACCACACACAACACTATGAGCAAGTGTGCACCTTGTGACATGTATGCACAATGCTATAAGCAGTCTCAGCTGTTACATAACCATGCAAAGCTATTGTTTACAGAACATGGAACAAGAGAACCTGACCATGCAATATTGGCTAATTTGTCTTTATCCATACCTGCCTTACTTGATTACTAATATGGTCATAACTTTTCATATCTTTATCCATATAACTACTGCTTATGTGAAACATGTTTATATCTTTTGCACATTTAATTTTTAAAAGGTTTTCTTTAAAAATATGAAAGTGTTACTATATTAAGGACAGTAACTCTTTGTGAGTAGTGTTCATTATTTTTTCCTAAATTTTTGATTGTGATATTTTATCTCAGAAGAATATTTTATTTAGTTTAATGTGTGGTTTATTTTGGCATTTTTGTGTTTGGGAAGTCCTTACACAGTTTGGAATCATAAAAATAATCAGTTTTGCATTTTCTTAAAGAATGAGTTTCACAGTATTTTTGAACAGTTAATTTCTAACCCAGCAATAACTTCTTGGGGCTGTAATATGGAGTGGATTTCTAACATGGTTTTCAAATAGAGACTTAACCTCAAGGACTAAAGAATTCAAACTTTCATTCACTCATTCCAAAAATATATATTCACTACCATTTATGTGCCAGCTGCATTTATCTTTCTCAAGATTGCTTTGGCTTTTCAGGGTCTTTTGTGTTTCTATAAAAATTGCAAAATCTTTTGTTCTATTTCTATGAAAAAAAATACCACTGGTAATTTGATAGGAAACTGTGGAAAATTCTGAAAGAGATGGGAATACCAGATCACCTGACCTGCCTCTTGAGAAACCTATGTGCAGGTCAAGAAGAAACAGTTAGAACTGGACATGGAAAAACAGACTGGTTTCAAATAGGAAAAGGAGTACGTCAAGGCTGTATATTGTCACCCTGCTTATTTAACTTATATGCAGAGCACATAATGAGAAATGCTGGACTGGAAGAAACACAAGCTGGAATCAAGATTGCCGGGAGAAATATCAATAACTTCAGATATGCAGATGACACCACCCTTATGGCAGAAAGTGAAGAGGAGCTAAAAAGCCTCTTGATGAAAGTGAAAGAGGAGAGTGAAAAAGTTGGCTTAAAGCTCAAGAGTTGACTCATTGGAAAAGACCCTGATGCTGGGAGGGATTGGGGGCAGGAGGAGAAAGGGACGACCGAGGATGAGATGGCTGGATGGCATCACAGACTCAATGGACGTGAGTCTGAGTGAACTCCGGGAGTTGGTGATGGACAGGGAGGCCTGGCGTGCTGCGATTCATGGGGTTGCAAAGAGTCAGACACGACTGCGCGACTGAACTGAACTGAAAGCTCAACATTCAGAAAACAAAGATCATTGCATTTGGTCCCATCACTTCATGGGAAATAGATGAGAAAACAGTGGAAACAGGGTCAGACTTTATGTTTTGGGGGCTCCAAATCACTGCAGATGGTGATTGCAGCCATGAAATTAAAAGACGCTTACTCATTGAAAGGAAAGTTATGACCAATCTAGATAGCATATTCAAAAGCAGAGACATTATTTTTTTCGACTAAGGTCCGTCTAGTCAAGGCTATGGTTTTTTCCTGTGGTTATGTACAGATGTGAGAGTTGGACTGTGAAGAAGGCTGAGCGCCGAAGAATTGATGCTTTTGAACTGTGGTGTTGGAGAAGACTCTTGAGAGTCCCTTGGACTGCAAGGAGATCCAACCAGTCCATTGTGAAGGAGATCAGCCCAGGGATTTCTTTGGAAGGAATGATGCTAAAGCTGAAACTCCAGTACTTTGGCCACCTCATGTGAAGAGTTGACTCATTGGAAAAGACCCTGATGCTGGGAGGGATTGGGGTCAGGAGGAGAAGGGAACGACAGAGGATGAGATGGCTGGATTGCATCACTGACTCAATGTACGTGAGTCTGAGGGAACTCCGGGAGATAGTGATGGACAGGCGTGCTTCAATTCATGGGGTCGCAAAGAGTCAGACACAACTGAAAGACTGAACTGAACTGAACTGATACTTGTTTGGGGTAGTATGGTCATTTTCACAATATTGATTCTTCCAATCCAAGAATATGGTATATCTACCATTATGTTTGTGTCATCTTTGGTTTCTTTCATCAGTATCTTATAGTTTTCTGCATACAATCTTTTGCCTCCTTAGGTAGGTTTGTCGATCAACAGGTGAATGGATAAATAAAGATGCAGTATATATGTACAATGAAATACTACTCAACTATAAAAAGAACAAAATAATGCCATTTTCAGCAACATGGACAGACCTAGAGATTCTCATGGTGATTGAACTAAGACACAGAAAAACAAATATTATAATATCACTTATATGTGGAATATTTTAAAAGGGTACAAATTAACTAAGTTACAAAACAGAACTGAGTCACAGATGTACAAAACAGACAAATGGTTACCAAGGGATGGAGAGAGAAGGAATAAATTGGGAGACTGGCTTGGCATACTCACACTGCATGCATGTATGGCAAGTCACTTCAGATGTGTCTGACTTGTGACTCTATTGACTATAGCCTGCCAGGCTCCTCTGCCTAGGGATTCTCCAGGCAAGAATAATGGGGCGGGTCACCATGCCCTCCTCCAGGGGATCTTCCCTGACCCAGGGATCGAACCGGCATCCCCTGCAGCTCCTGGATTGCTGGCAATTTGTTTACCATTGAGCTGCCAAGGAAACCCATATACACACCATTATATAAGAAATAGACATCTAGAGGTGGTGCCTAAGATGGTGGAGGAATAGGACGGAGAGACCACTTTCTCCCGCACAAATTCATCAAAAGAACATCTCAACGCTGAGTAAATTCTACAGGGCAACTTCTGAATGTGAGCAGAGGACATCAGGCATCCAGAAAACTAGAACATTGTCTTCAAAAACAGGTAGGAAAAACACAAAAGACGAAAAAAGAAACAAAGGAGGGAGGGAGGGAGCTCCATCCCGGGAAGGGAGTCCTGTCCCGGGAAAAGAGTTTTAAAAAGAGAGAAGTTTCCAAACACCGGGAAACACTCTCACTGCCAAATCTGTGGCGAGCCTTGGAAGCACATAACAGGGAAGAAAAATAAATGGGTGATTAAGATTACGAGCCCAACAGTAACTCCCCCAGTGGAGAAGCAGAGCAGACGCCTGCATCTGCCACTAGCAAGTGGGGGCTGGGCAAGGAGGCGCGGGAGATGCGGGCGGCAGTGCTTCTTAAGAATCGGGCCAGAACACCCACACGTAACCAGAGTGAACTAACTCGGGCTAGCACACCAGACTGTGGGACAGTTACCACGCGAAAAGCTCCAACATAAGACAATGCCAGGACTGTGCACAGAACAAAGGATGGAACAGAAATAGCCGGCTGCCTACCAGCCCCCACCGGCAACAGGCAGCCAGAGCCGTACACTCAGTATGTCAGCAAATTTTGAAAACACAGCAGTGGCCATGGGGCTGGAAAAAGTCAGTTTGCATTCCAATCCCAAAGAAAGGCAATGCCAAAGAATGGTCAAAACTACCACACATTTGCACTCATCTCACATCCTAGCAAAATAATGCTCAAAATACTCCAACAGTACGTGAACCATGAACTTCCAGCTGTTCAAAATGGATTTAGAGAAGGCAGAAGAATCAGAAATCAAACTGCCAACATCTGTTGGATCATCAAAAAAGCAAGAGAGTTATAGAAAAAAAATCTGCTTTGTTGACTATGCCAAAGCCTTTGACTATGTAGACCACAAAAAACTGGGAAATTCGTAGAGAGATGGGAATAACTGACCACCTGTTATTGCCTGACCTGCCTCTTGAGAAATCTGTATGCAGGTCAGGAAGCAATAGTTAGAACTGGACATGGACAACAGACTGGTTCCAAATAGGGAACAGAGTATGTCAAGGCTGTGTACTGTCACCCTGCTTATTTAACTTATATGCAGAGTACATCATGAGAAACACCAGGCTGGATGAAGCACAAGCTGGGATCAAGATTGCCAGGAGAAATATCAACAACCTCAGACGTGCAGATGACACCACCCTGATGGCAGAAAGCAAAGAACTAAAGAGCCTCTTGATGAAAGTGAAGGAGGAGAGTGAAAAAGTTGGCTTAAAACTCAATATTCAGAAAACTAAGATCATGGTATCTGGTCCCATCACGTTATGGCAAACAGATGGAGAAACAGTGGAAACAGTGACAGACTTTCTTTTTTGGGGCTCCAAAATCACTGTAGATTGTGACTGCAACCATGAAATTAAAAGATGCTTGCTCCTTGGAAGAAAAGCTATGACCAACCTAGACAGCATAGTAAAGAGCAGAGACATTACTTTGCCAACAAAGTCCATCTAGTCAAAGCTATGGTTTTTCCAGTAGTCATGTATGGATGTGAGACTTGAACTATAAAGAAAGCTGAGTGCTGAAGAATTGATGCTTTTGAATGTGGTGTTGGAGAAGACTCTTGAGAGTCCCTTGGACTGCAAGGAGATCCAACCAGTCCATTCTAAAGGAAATCAGTCTTGAATATTCATTGGAAGGACTGATGTTGAAGCTGAAACTCCAATACTTTAGCCACCTCATGCGACTCACTAGAAAAGACCCTGATGCTGGGAAATATTTAAGGCAGGAGGAGAAAGGGACAACAGAGGAAGAGGTGGTTGGATGGCATCACCAACTCAATGGACATGAGTTGGAATAAACTCCAGGAGTTGGCAACAGACAGGGAGGCCTGGCATGCTGTGGTTCATGGGGTCGCAAAGAGTCAGACATGACTGAGTGACTGAACTGAACTGAAAGAACATGCTACTAAAAAACCAATGGGTCAACAAGAAAATCAAGAAGAAAATTACAAAGCAACAAGGTAGTACATATTAGATTCTTCCTAACGGTCCCTTAATGCTAAATTTCATTAACATCAGATTATTACTTAAAATGCAAAATCAAGAATGAACAAAATAATAAAGTTTTCCTCTTCTATCAGTACCAATAAAATTTATACTTGGAAGGTTACTGTATTTTCATTGATAGCAACAATAGTTGCTTGTGGGTTGATTTTAACTATCAACTCACAAAAATAGGAACAGATGTTCTCTCTACACAAATTCTATAGAAGTATCATTCTATCTTCACTACTGATTCAATCATACGTATGTGTGCTCAGTCATGTGCAACTCTTTGGAAGCCTCTGAACTGAAGCCCACCAGGCTCCTCTGTCCATGGGATTTTTCAGGCAAGAATACTGGAGTGGGTTGCTATTTCCTATTTCCTCCTACAAGGGATCTTCCCGACTCAGGGACTGAGTCTGTGTCTCCTGCATTGCAGGAAGATTCTTTACCCACTGAGCCATCAAGGAAACCTACGTATACCTCAGTGAAAATGATTTAATTTCAACCACCCAAAAATGCTCGTAGTCTTCCAGGCTAAATTCAACTATCTATTTACCAATAGGAGGCCTAGACACACACACACACACAAAAAGGTCAACTGGTATTCATAAAGGCCTCAGTACACTCAGTGCCCATCTTACTGACTGGCAGAGAGCAGATGTGGCACAGGTATTCAATGGATAGAAGAGGATGATGAATGGATGGAATCAGGCAAGCAGGCAAGGAGAAAGGAAAAGCAGAAAGAAGTGGAAAGGAAGCCCCAAAGATTCCCTAAACCCAAGAAGTATATGTGATGTGATACAGACAGAAGTACAGAGACATGGAGATGACTAAAATGATAAAGTTTTCCTCTTCTATCAGTACCAATAAAATTTATACTTGGAAGGTTAGAGTTACTGTATTTTCATTGATAGCAACAATAGTTGCTTGTGGGTTGATTTTAACTATCAACTCACAAAAATAGGAACAGATGTTCTCTCTACACAAATTCTATAGAAGTATCATTCTATCTTCACTACTGATTCAATCATACGTATGTGTGCTCAGTCATGTGCAACTCTTTGGAAGCCTCTGAACTGAAGCCCACCAGGCTCCTCTGTCCATGGGATTTTTCAGGCAAGAATACTGGAGTGGGTTGCTATTTCCTATTTCCTCCTACAAGGGATCTTCCCGACTCAGGGACTGAGTCTGTGTCTCCTGCATTGCAGGAAGATTCTTTACCCACTGAGCCATCAAGGAAACCTACGTATACCTCAGTGAAAATGATTTAATTTCAACCACCCAAAAATGCTCGTAGTCTTCCAGGCTAAATTCAACTATCTATTTACCAATAGGAGGCCTAGACACACACACACACACAAAAAGGTCAACTGGTATTCATAAAGGCCTCAGTACACTCAGTGCCCATCTTACTGACTGGCAGAGAGCAGATGTGGCACAGGTATTCAATGGATAGAAGAGGATGATGAATGGATGGAATCAGGCAAGCAGGCAAGGAGAAAGGAAAAGCAGAAAGAAGTGGAAAGGAAGCCCCAAAGATTCCCTAAACCCAAGAAGTATATGTGATGTGATACAGACAGAAGTACAGAGACATGGAGATGACTGCCAGTCACACCAGCTGGGACAAACACAAAAGAGGAAATGGGAACTCAAGCAGCTTTTTCAGATACTAAGTAAAGAGAGACAATAGTGTGTTACAAGAGAGTAAACACTTCTAGACAAAGGTGCAAAAAGGAAAATGATATGTACGTTCATAGAACAGTAAGCAGATTAACTGACTAAAGTAGAGAGTTTCTGAAGGAAACCATGGGAGGTAAAGGCTGCAAAGCAAGGCGGGTAAATACTATGTCTCCTCTACCACTCCCCGCTTTAAACATCAGTACCTCCTGCTAATCACACAGTCATACCCCCATCATGTGCTTTCCTTCTCCAAACCCCCAAGAAAACCAAAATTTCTGATAAAGTGACAAAAAGGGTTACAATCACAGCAAATGAAAAAGAGAGGGGAAAAAACCTGATATATAAACAATTTAAAAAAAAAAACCTTGACTAGAAATATTAATTTTTAACTAGCAACTGATTATATCCTTACCAGAGTTTGTATATGATTTCAGAGTGGTTTTTATTTCACACATATGGTTTGGACTACTTTGAACCATATAGCCATTAAGGCAATAAACTACGACAGGAAAGTATATAGCACCAACTGTCTGCCTTCTATGTGCCAGGCAGAGTTGTAGGGACTTGACAAACACTATTTCATTAAATCCTAATATTATTCATTTGGAATTATTCCTCCACTTTCATAAATATCAGAAAAAGTTACTTAAGAGGGACCTAACTGTACATCGAGCTATGATGCAGATTTACCTGGAGTAACAGTAATTAGTAACTACTGTTGCCATCACCCAAGGTGTGTGTTCAGCACCTTTTTAATAGGACCAGAAGGAAATATGGCTGTAGATGCACCTGCTCAAGGTCAAATACACATGGCTTGTATCCAAATGCCTAAATGCATGAAAAGCCAGGCCAGTCATTAAAATCCATAACTGAAGCTACTGGGGTGCTTTACTTCAATCCAAACCACGACCTTAAAGGAACAATGAGAAAGTGTGTTTTAAGCCAAACTAAAATGACTTGAGAAGTGTTCCCAGTCCCAGCTTACACTGCCAAATCATATTCAGAGACATGAGACCCAGTAAGGCAATCCACTCTAGTACTGTTGCCTGGAAAATCCCATGGACAGAGGAGCTTGGTAGGCTACAGTCCATGGGGTTGCAAAGAGCCGGACACGACTGGTGACTTCACTAAGGCAAGATACAGAGGAAAGGACCGCATTCTTGTAAAACCCTTCCCTGTTGTAGTAACACTGATGCATTATACACAAAAGGGGTGATTCCTGACCATCACACATTTATTGGACGATGACTGGACATCTACACTCTGTCAGATACTACTGCTGGATATAAGACTGCTCCTGGCCCTAAACATTCACAGTCTAATAACCTAACAAGCTGTATGAGAAAGTCTGTACTCCTAGAGTGGGTCCTCCTACTTTGATATAAAAATCAAGATAGCCTTTAGAAAAGCTCCAGTGAGAGTCACACAATCTAAATTGTAAAGCCCAGGCCCTTAATTGGCTAGCTAGTGCTCCAAAAACTCACTGACACTCTTCATTTTATTTTATTCACATTAATAACAGATTTGATTTTCTAAGTACCGATCCTGGATGGGTCACTGACCAGCTTAATGCCCTGAGGCAAGTTACTTCACATGCCTGACCCTGGTTTGCTCACTGGGAAAACACTGTCACAAGGACTAGAGATGATTATGCAACGCACCAGCACAGAGCCTTGCATTCAGTAGAAGTGCAACAAACATAGCAAACATCATAATCACAGGATGTATAAACCAATAACAAACTGACCAGAAACATCAAATTAGAAGCAGTGTGGGGTGGGGGGCAGGGACCAAAGATAGCTCTACGAATCAATAGCTGACAGGAAGTAAAAAGTTAAGAAAACCACGTAGATAAAAAACTTCAGAAACAGCCAACTAGAGTCACCAGACAATTACACTTCAATAGCAGCTGAGGGCAACACCAATGATTTCACAGAATGAACCATGATGGCCTAAAGATGACATTAAGCCATTTAAAACACATGAACCATTAAGTCCACATGTTTTAAAAGAAGACAGATAAGCACATAATTAAATGACTTTGGAAAGATTTCTATAAAAAGTGATTTAGCATCACCAACTTAACATTTCATATGCCTAAACTTTAATTGTAAAATTCTATTCACAAGCTTCTGCTTAATATAGCATGTGCAAAGGAATCTCTTAAAGTTCATAGCAATTTTTCTACTAAACACTAAAAAAGATTTTTTTCTATTTAACTATGAAATTTCAGTCCAATGGGTTAAGACATCATCAGCTCCTGAATAGCTAAAACAAGATAAAGTCTTGGTCCTCTTTATTGCTAAATGCTGTTATATCAGCAACAAAACACAAACATGTGCCATGCAGATCTCTCTTCACTTGAATTTTCTCCCCACATTTGGAAGGCAGTAAGAAGAAAAACATCTGTTCCTTTCTGCAGAGCTGACAACCCTCATTCTACGGTTTAAAAATAAAAGATGTTCATGGAGGCTTATAGATCTAACTATCACCTGCTTCAAAGGCAGCTGGCAATTACTTGATCCAAAGACATGCAAATTAAAGCCAGAAAACAATTTCCCTGAGGACAATGCTAGTCCTCGCCAGGGCTCTAGTAATTTCCAAGACACCCATAAAATACTAGAGGATGATAAAGAATAAAAGAAAAGGCAGATGACAAGAAAACAGACAACAGCTGAGGAACAGAGGCCTGTGTCACTCTGGATTCCCTGGCTTCACCATAGGGAAGCTTCCAGGAGAGCTGTCTGGAGAAAGCCTGCTTCACTAACCAGCAATCACCCTGCCTCTAGCCCAGGAAGGTCAGATGCTCAACAATGAAAGGAGTTCACCATATTAACAGCAGAAACTGGAAAATATTTTAAGTGAAGGCCTTAAACACCATAATATTTTTTTAAGTTTTTTCTCTATATGACGCCTTACAGTGCTGAACATCCAAAAATGACTAATAAGCAAGAACATTCAGACTAGAATCAGCAGACTCAGCTATTTTTGGCTCAGCCTCTGAAAGAATTACAGTGTGACCTTGAAAAAGTTTCATCTCTTTGTTTACCTCCATGTGACCACCAGCTACAAGATTAGGTTAAACCTACCAATTTTTTTTTTTTTTTAAGAAAGTGAATGGGTGAGATAAACATACACAAACTGCTATACATATAACCAATGCTACTGACCACCTACATCCACGCATCAAATAGAAAGCACTGCCCCAGTATGTATCACCTTCTGTGGAATCTAACATGACACAGATGAACTTACCTATGAAACCGGAACAGACTCACAGAGAAGAGCTTTGAGGTTGCGAGGCATGAAGGGGTTGAGATGAAGTGAGAGGTTGGGGTTGGCAGATGTAAGCTATTACATACAGAATGGATAAGTAAGAAGGTCTACTACATAGCACAGAGAACCATATTCAATATCCTGGTATAAACTATACAGAAAAGAATATTAAAAAGAATGTATATAGTGACTGGACAACAAAACATATATATATGTATAACTGAGTCACTTTGCGGTATGGCAGAAATTAATACATTAAAAACCAACTATACTTCAATTAAAAAATAAAATAAAGGTGATGCCCATGTTAAAGCAACTAACTACACAGTAAAAAATTCTCCTTGGAAGTCAATAAAATCCACTTACCTCCTGAACAGGAATCCTGCTAAGAGTCCCAAATTTCAAATCTGGGAATACTTAGAACATTTAAATGAAATGCTAGCTCCAAGAAGACCCCTTTTATTTTCCTTAAGGAAAACAAAACTTTAACCTGGGGTTGAAGGGTCCTATGATCTTCAGGACTCAGATCAATCCTCCTATGAATTCCTTTCTCTTCATCCCTTGCCAAGGCAGTAAGTCACTGCACACTTGATGCACCCAAAGTACTATATCTCTGTGTGTTCCTGTGCTCTTAGTCAGTGAGCCATGGAAAGGAAGCACCAGGATTTAATGATCTTTGTATCACTCAGCACTTAACATATTGTCTAGCACAATATGGCTGCCCTGTGTATATGTGTGTATATATATATATATATGCTAAACGAATGAAATGTATTTCTCATCTAATATTCACTTGGAAATGAATATTTCCAAATTCTAAAGCTTCTTGGAAGAACAATATTAATGAATGGTAATCTTAATTATGGTGATACTTTAATTTTTAGAAAAACAATATATGAAATGAATGTACCTACACAAGGAGGAAGTAATTTCTCACCAACATTAAATTCACAAAAATAACTAAAGAACTTTCCTATCCTCTTTCTTTAAAATCAGTCTTTTGGGGGTTTTTATGCTTGTGTTTTGTTTACAATTTATCTAGTGAATATTAGACTATAAACATTCCTAACTTAACCTACAAAATAACAGAAAAGTTAAAAAGGGAGAACAAGCATGTAAAACATGGAGGAGGCCACTCTTAACTAGAAGAATCTATAAATATAAAACTAAGAGAGTCCATAGATGAAACTAAACTGTGGTCAATACAAGCAAGTACAAAAAGTGAATAATATTTACCTAAGGGTGAGGCAGCCATGTTCATTAAGAAACATAATCTACTGTTTTACAGATAACCTATTTACTAAAATAATATAAGATTTATTAAAGAATATAAGATTTTAAGCTTTTCAAATTATCTTTGATATTTTTAATATTTCAAATACTTATCACAATCTACCAAGACTTGCATAAATTCTCATTTTCTCCTGTTTCTTAAATTCTTACACTCAGCTATTTCATAATTAAGAAAAATTAGTAAGCATGAAATAAGCTGACACTCTTACCAGCGGAAAGGCCCTGAGATCTAACCAAGGATGAATTCACTGCACTATTGGACATTCACCACAGTGAGCTGACCCTTGGAGTGGCCCTGAAGCGTCCACAGCAGACGCTGGGAAGGTACCAGCAGCATCCTGTGTGCTCTTGGTCTGCTAACCATCAGTCTCCAAGCCACACCCTGTCTTAGTCAGGCCATGAAGCCAAATGTAAATGATCCCTAATACTCTAGATCACTCTGTATCAATTTTCTGAAAGCATATGAGATTTGGTTGTGTCAGCAAACAGGAGTGACCACCTAAGTTCACTAAGGTGTCCACCCTGATCACCGAGAGACACTATGCATCACACGGCGCACACAGGCGGGTACATCAGAGCAGTCCTAGAATAGATGATGTGTCACAGGGCTGTGAACAACCTCCTTATTTTTAATGCTTGGGAGGAGGACGGAAAGAGAAGCATGGCTTTGCAAACGGTGCCAAAAAGGAGTTGATCTGCCTGGCGTGACCCGGGATATTTTGGAGAAGTGGACACAGTGGCCCTTTTTCTAGATGACTTAGAACAGTCACGACTAAGTTGCTCCCTTTAATTCTCTGTATGCAAATCGAAGCGTTTCTGAGGGGCAGGTTGCCCAGGGCCCCGAGCCCAGGGCTCACCTGCAAACACACCCTGGAGGCCGCCTGCCCCGCGCTGCACCAGGTGCGCCGAGACCCCCGCCCCGGGAGCACGGCCCAGCTCCGCAGTCCAGTCGGCCGAGCGGCTGCGACCCGCGCGGGGCTTCCTAGCTGGGGCAGCGGCGGGGGCCGCGGTGGCTCCGGAACCGCGGCCCAGGGAGGACTCCGGGCGTCTCTGGACCCGCGGACTGTGGCTGGGGGACGGAGACGGGGAGGGCCCTGGCGAGCTGAGCTGCCGGGTGGTGGTCCTGACATAACAGGGCGCCAGGAGCGGGCGGGCCCGGGGGCGGCGCGGGCTGTGAGCTGGACTGCGTGGCGGGGAGGCGGCCACGGGGACGACGGGCTTCGGCGCGCCCTCCTCGCGCGTCGCCCCTGGCGTGCGCGGGGCCTCTCCCGCCGCCAGGCCACACTCCACCCCCGGAGAGTCTCGGGGCGCGTCCTCGAAGGCGTCCTCCTCGCC